>JASTWF010000809.1:0-186694 GCA_030390025.1 Squalus acanthias
CAAACCATGTGATAATACATTACATAATGAATACATCGACTCCTTCCTATCGCCTAAAGAGTGTCCCAAGGAATTAGGGAGTAAATTTCAGGTAAATTCAAAGATCACAGCACCACATGGTGTGTGAGGAAGAGAGACAGACAGAAGAAGGAAAAAAACCAACAGGGTTAGCAAAGTAGTCTGTGTGATTGTCTATGGTTTGGGGTTTACGGGTGTCAGCTTAGCTCGGATCTCCTGCAGATTCTGGTTCCAGGCGAGTGCAGTCCCACCCAGCTGGACGACGGTGGAGAGTTGCTGGAGAAGGATGGAGTGGTCAACCATGTCAAAGGCCATGTCAAACCATGTACAGGTCGAGAAGGTCGAGGAGCAATAGTTTACCTTTGTCACAGTCACACAGGATGTCATTTGTGACTGCCTTTCCTAATTGGGCTACTAATTGTGGGAACAACAAAAACTATAAGGAACAATTGATCTCAAAGGAAATTCCGTGGAGTATGATTGAAGGTCTTTATTTAATCAGATCAAAAAGGGGTTAAATGATTGGTTCCCAAATTTTATATTAGGCAAACAAATGAATATCTGGAAATCAAATGGGAATATGGTTTGGTGTACGGTGCGAAGATTCGGATTGGTGTATTAAGCCATGAAGCCTTGCAAACAAAGGGACATTATTTCGGAGGCAATTAAACTTCCATTTCCTGATACACATCACTAATTATGGGAATTATTGATGAGATAATTTAATGATGGGACTGTATCAAGCCTCTCATTTAATGGACAAGCAGTAATGTATTTATCAATTAAATGAAAGATATTTTTTGGATCAGAAGGTAGATTTTAACATAATTTCTTAAAGCAGGTTTTTCACTCTCTGTAAAACACGATTCAAATGTTTCCACAAGACACAAAATCTAATGTGATCATCAAACTAGCATTGACAAAGTGTCTTTCCATCTCTTAGTGACAAAAGTAAAATGAGCTGGCACGAAAATGGCAGCAAAGAGTGGGCTCCTGACCAATGCTCCCTCTAACGGCCGCGCAGCTCTCTGCCGGTCCAGCCCAGCCCGGGACCCGCTTTTCCAATGTTAAGTTTTGCGCATGCGCAAAGTCGTATTGATTGCCCATCCCCAATAGCCCTCAGAAGGTGGTGGTGGGCCCTCTTCTTGAATTGCTGCAGTCCTTGTGTTGTTGGTGCTCCCACAATGGTGTTGGGTCGCGAAAAGCAGCCGAATATAAATACAGCGAGGCACATGCCTCAATCAGAATGCCAGTCCAGCCTTCACTACAGAACTCATGTCTTCTTCTCTTCTCTCTCACAGGAGGAAGTGAGCCAGAACCACCCAGAATCTCAGGTCATGAGTTGTGGTCCCTCTGGTAACAGACAGCTGACCCCTCATGAGGAAGAAGACTTGGTGATCCTGAGCAGCCGTGCAGCCGAGCCTGTTGGGGACACAGGCATTCCAGGGCCCGTGGCTGCTGCAGGTTTTTCTGGATCATCTGCAGCTTGCCTGTGTAAAGGTTTGGGAGCGCAAACAAAGGTACAACACGATCAGGCACCTACAAAAACTACAGAGGACCGTCATGGTAACCGCCTAATATACAACGGCCCGTATTTTCCCATTGGAGGCTTCCTGCGTGTGGAGGCCTCCGATCTGGAAAAAATCTACGTCCTTACCTGAGGGCTCCGGAGGTCCGGACATTTCCGCTCCTGGGCCTCTGCTCTACGAAATGTGCAGGGCCCAGGAATCCCAGGGGCGCAGGCGGTTCACCAGCATCCCTGGGATCACGTGGGCCATGGGGAACTAATGAAAGAAGGGAATCCCCCTTCACACTTTGACAGGAATCTCAGCTTAGACCTGTCAAAAGTATGAATGGGGATCACTCAAAAAACACATCAAAACATTCAATAATTTTTTTTTTAAATCACCTTTTTTAAATTAGTTAAAATTACATTAAATTAAATATTTTAAACAAAAAATTAATTTTTTACGGGGCTAAAATTAAATTTACCTTTTTTAAAAGTATTTTAAAATTATAAATGAGTGAAAAAAAAAATATTTATTTACTTTTTTAAACTCTTAAGCTGGTAAAAGAAGGCCTTACGCCTGCTTTTACCGGGTGTAAGATTTTTTAAGGGATTTCAGCGGGCGGAGGTTCTGCAGAAAGCGGAACTCTCCACCCGCAGAGGCCCTTCTCCAGGGCAGGCGTGCGATCTGTCCAGAGGATTCTGACAGATCGGAAGTGCTGGTTTTCAGCCCATGCACTTCGCATGCCTGAAACCGGCACTTGCGAGGTCACTACGAGTATATACACAGCTCGTACACACCCGTAGGGATCGGAAAATACGGGTCAATCTCTTCATATTATTTTTCTCTAGATAAACCAAATAAGTTGCTGCTATGGGGAGGATTAAGAAAGATACAAGTGGTCTTCTACCTCTGCCCTACCAGCGACATCTTCACCCACCCTGTCAGACGCCCGAAAAGGGGCCAGAATCAATTTCTACCCTTGAAATGAGCTGCTCTTCTCTTCCTCTCACTTGTTTCTGCCACGTCCAGTTCAGACTCTTATCCTTAAATTAGGCTGCCTTTAAATGAGGTCGCTCTCTTTCTTCCATCTCTCAAGTAAGTTTTTTGGTTTTCCATGGGCAATTCTGTTCTATTGCTGGTGGGACTCCCAATCTTTCTCTGATTCTATGATTCAATCATATCTCGCCCAGTGCTGACACAGACACAAGGTCCAAATGGCTTCCTTCTGTGCTGTAAACCTGAATGGTTCCATGGAGTTCCATGGTGATTCCAATGCTCTGACATTTGAGTTCTGAACATTTTAATAGCATTTTAAAATCAGCCTTACTCTATCAACCACCAGGCCATGGGAATAATCCTGGAGGACACAGATAGTTACATTGAGGGATGAACATTGGGTGCGATACAGCGCTCATCAAAAGACAACTTTGGTAAGGTACCAACTGTGTAAATGCCACATACTGAAGAAGGATTACTTATTCTAGGAATTCCCTTATAGAATCATAGAATCGTACAGCACAGAAGGAGGCCATTCAGCCCATCGTGTCTGTGCCGGCTCTTTGAAAGAACTATCCAATTAGACCCACTGCCCTGCTCTTTCCACATAGCCTTGCAATTTTCACCCCTTCAAGTATTTAACCAATTCTTTTTGAAAGTTACAATTGAATCTGCTTCCACCATCCTTGCAGGCTGTGCATTCCAGGTCATAATAACTCGCTGCATTAAAAAAAAAAATTCTCCTAATCTAACCTCTGACTCTTTTGCCAATTTCCTTAAGTTTGTGTCCTCTGGTTATCGACTCTTCTGCCAGTGGAAACAGTAAATCTCCTCTGCACCCTTTCCAAGGCTATGACATCCTTCCTAAAGTGTGGGGCCCAGAATTTGAGACAATACTGCAGCTGAGGCTGAATCTGGTGATTTATAAAGGTTTCTATTACATTACATAGAATTACACAACATGTACAGCACAGAAACAGGCCATTTGGCCCAACAGGCCTATGTCAGTGTTTATCCTCCACACAAGCCTCCTCCCACCCCTCTTCATCTAACCCTATCAGCATAACCTTCTACTCCTTTCTCCCTCATGTGTTTATGTCACATCCCCTGAAATTCATCGATGCTATTCTCCACAACTGCTCCTTGTGTTAGTGAGTTCCACATTCTAAGTATGATGAATGGGTTCTGGGTACATGAAAGTGCTCTGGGAAATACATTAATCTGTTCGGGGAAGTATATGAATTTGTTCTCGGAATGTATACTGGGAAGTATATAAATGGGAAGTATAGGAATGTGGTCTGTGAAGTACATGAACGTGATCTGGGAAGTATATGATTTTTTTCTGGGATGTTCTATATGAATGTGTTTTGGGAAACACATGAATGTGTTATGGGAACGCAAATGTGTTCTGGGAAGTATCTGACTGCAATCTGGGAAGTATATGCATGTGTTTGACAGAAAGAAAGTAAGACATTTATAGAGCGCCTTAAATTACCTCAGGACGTCCCGAAGTGCTTTTCAACCAATGAAGTTCTTTTGAAGATTAATCACTATTGTAATGTAGGAAACGCGGCAGCCAATTTGCACACAGCAAGCTCCCACAAACAGCAATGTGATAATGACCATAATTCTGTTTTTAGCGATGTTGATTGAGGGATAAATATTGGCCAGGACACCGGAGAGAACTCCCCTGTTCTTCTTCAAATTAGTGCCATGTGATCTTTCACATCCACTGTGTGGGCAGATGGGGCCTCGGTTTAATGCCTCACCTGAAAGACAGCACCTCCAACAGTGCAGCACTCACTCAGTACTACACTAGAGTGTCAGCCTAGTAGTTTCTTGTGCGCAAGTCTCTGGTTAGTACAGGAATGCACTCTGCGAAGTATATGAATCCATTCTAGGAAGAACATGGAAGTGTTCTGGGAACTATAAGAATGCATTCTGCAAAGTATATGAATCTATTCTAGGATTATGTACTGGGAAGCATATCAATGTGTTATAAAATATGAATGTGATCAGGCAAGTCAAAGTTTCGACAATGTTCCCAAGTGGTTGATGCTCAGAAATATTGAGGTGGAAATTGATTTTTGCAATTCCATGAAATCTTGTCCCGTGAAGTGTGTGCCTTGGTCACTATCTAGCTGTATGGGCAATCCCCACCTGCTGATCACCTCACTCAGCAGCGAGCGTGCTGCAGTAATTGCTGTATTAGTTTTACATGGGTAGGTCTCAATCCACTTGGTGAATTTATTGATAATCACCAGGCAGTATTGATGCCCTGTGCTGGACCTTTGCAGTGGTCCAACCAAATCGATTTGAAGGTGTGTCCACGGCCCCTCTGGGGGTGGAACAGACCAGAGAAAAGCACGATTGGTGAGCAGTGAAAGGTTTTGTGACGTAACCTCAGCTGAATAGCGTCCCCCTGTTGGATGGGAATGAAACATGTGAAAGAAATCCTCCGTCAGCTGTGGTGGGACACACACTATTGGTACAGACTCCCCCAGTACTCGGTGGGACAGCAGAGGCTGCTCTGTCCCCATCACCTCTGTTTGCTTCGCCCAGTCGGTGGGTGGAGGTGACGGTGTCCCGTTAGAGGACCATTCCTTGACCCCTCAGTGAGGGCCAAATGTATCCTGCAGGGTGACCAAATCTAATTCATGTGGAGCCCCTGTTGTTATCTACCGGACGGTTATTACCATCAGGCCGGAACCCCATTAACCACCTCGGGGAGACCCCCACCCCATCAGTAAAGATTCCATTAAGTTTCCTACCACCGACATTAAGCTAACTGGTCTTTAGTTCCCTGGACTTGTTCTATCTCCCTGTTTAAATATAGGAATCACATGAGCTGTCTGCCAGTCCTCTGGCACTATTCCCTGTTCTAATGAATATTTATCAATATATAATGGTGCCTCTACTATCTCTCCCTTTGATTGTTTTTATTCACAAAGACAATCCATCCAGACCAGGGGTTTTATACTCCCAAAGTTTGATTAGTTTTTCAATTATTTCCCCTCTTTCTATCATAATTGTCTTTATATCTTTTTTGATCTCTTCATCTAATTTCATGCCCACCTTGTTAGTCTCCCTGATAAATACTTTAGTCTAACTTCCTTGCTTTTTTAATCTATTCCTCTATTTATAAAGCCAAGGATCCCGTTTGGTTTATTTAACAGTCTCAGAAACTTGTCTTGCCACCTTTGAAGATTTTTGTTCATAAACCCTCAGGTCTCTCTGTACCTGCACCACCTTTAAGATTGTTCCATTTAGTTTATGTTGCCTCTCCTCATTCTTCCTTCCGAAATGCATCACTTCACACTTCTCTGCGTTAAATTTCATCTTCCATGTGTCGGCCCATTTCACCAATCTGTCTCAATCCTCCTGAAGTCAGCTACTATCCTCCTCTCTCTTTACTACTTTTCTGAGTTTCATGACAAATGCAAAATATGAAATCATGCCGTGTATATCCAATTCCAGGTGAAAAAATAGATCAAAAAGAGCAGTGGTCCGAATCCCCATCCCAGGGGGATATCACTGGAAAACAACCCTTCACCACTGCTCTCTGCTTTCTGTCCCTTAGACAATTTCAGTTTCCATGCTGCCACTGTCCCTTTAATCCCATGGCCTTCAATTATGTTATGTCCACAGAACACGTTCCTGTATTTCACAGGACACATTCACGTATTTCCCAGAACACATTAATTTACCCATAATAGGCCAAAAAGAAAAATCAATTTAACATAAATTCCTGAGAAGTCAACGTATGAAGCAATAGGACTTCAATTTCCTGACACACATCACTAATTCTGAGTATTATTGCTGAGGTAATTTAATGATGGGACTGTATCAAGCCTCTCCTTTAATAGACAAACAGGAAAGTATTTATCAAGAAATTTAAAGATCTTTTTGGAACAGGAGGTAGATTTTAAGATAATTTCTGAAAGCTGTTTTTCCCCCTTCAGTAAAACACGCCTCAAATGTTTCCACAAGACACAAAATCAAACGTGTTCATCAAACAAGCACTGATAAAATGTCTTTCTGTCTCTTAGTGACAAAAGTAAAATGAGCTGGCACAAACATGGCAGCAAACAGTGGGCTCCTGACTATACTGACTTTGAATGACACATCATATACTTCCCAGGTGCTGGCCACAATCTTCCAATCCTCCTTAGATACAGGGGTGGTTCCAAAGGACAGGAGGATTGCAAATTTTACACCCTTGTTCAAAAAAGGGGAGAAAGATAAATCTGGAAATTACAGGCCAGTCAGTTTAACGTCGGTGATGGGGAAGCTTTTAGAAACAATAATCTGGGATAAAATTAACAGCCACTTGGACAAGCATGGACTAATAAAGGAGAGCCAGCACGGATTTGTTAAGGGCAAATCGTGTTTGACTAACTTGATTGAGTTTTTGATGAGGTAACAGAGAGGGTGGATGAGGGCAGTGTATTTGAGGTTGCGTATATGGACTTTCAAAAGGCATTTGATAAAGTATCATATACTAGGCTTGTTAGCAAAATTGAAGCCCATGGGATAAAAGGGGCAGTAGCAGGATGGGTACGAAATTGGCTAAGGGATAGTAAACAGAGAGTTGTGGAGAATGGTTGATTCTGGGACTGGAGGGAGGTTATACCGTGGCGTTCCCCAAGGTTCAGTACAAGATCCACTGCTATTTTTGATATATATTAATGACTTGGACTTGGGGGTACAGGGAACAATTTTGAAATTTGCAGATGACACGAAACTTGGAAGTATAGTAAACAGTGAGGAAGATCGCAATAAACTTCAAGAAGACATAGGAGGCGATTTTGTGAATGGGGGCGCGTTGGAGCCGGGACTGCTGCTTGTCGGGTCGATGTCCCGCCTCCATCGATTTGTGGCCAACCCATGCTATTTTCCCCTGATTGACCTTGTTAAGCCCGCCCAGGAAAAGCCAGGAAGTTATGCTCACCCGATATAACACACTAGTTCAACCCCAGCTGGAGTATTGTGTCCAATTCAGGGCACCACACTTTAGGAAGGATGTGAAGACTTTGGAGAGGGTACAGAAGAGATTTACTAGAATGGTTCCAGAGATGAGGGATTACAGTTTCGTGGATAGACTAGAGAAGTTGTTCACCTTGGAGCAGTGAAGGCTAAGAGGAAATTTGATAGAGGTATTTAAAATTATGAAGGATTTCGATAGAGTAAATAAGGAGAAACTGTTTCCAATGGCTGAAGGGTCGATAACCAGAGGGCACAGATTTAAGATGATTGGCAAAAGAACCAGAGGCGACATGAGGAAAACATTTTTTAAGCAACGAGTGGTTATGATTTGAAATGCACTGCCTGATAGGGTGGAGAATACAGATCCAATAGTGGCCCTCAAAAGGGAATTGGATAAACAAGGAGTGAAAATTGCAGGAATATGGGGAAAGAGCGGAGCAGTGGGACTAACTGGATTGCTCTTCGAGATAGTCTGTGCAAACTCGATGGGCTGAATGGCCTCCTTCTGTGCTGTACTATTCTGTGATTCTATAATTCTATGATTCTAAATGGTCCCTTAGGGCTCAAGGCACTAAAATTCATGGCAGAAATCAGCCATTTCTTGATCTGCTCCTGTTCCCCATTTAGAAGCCCAAGTCGGAGAGACACATTTAAGCAAAGACCCAGCATCTTGATGTCCACTCTGATCACTGTTAAACGCAATGAATGACTCTCAGCACCTTCAGGTAAATCTGCAGTTTGAGCAGCGAGTTCAGATCTTTTTATACTGTTTTCTGAAGATATTTTTGAATACTTTAGGCAGGAATATTAAATGCTGAAGACAAAGAGCAGCTAATTGATTCTGGAATTGTTTCTTTGTTCCAACATTATGATGGATTTAGAAATCATTAACTCTCTGAGTGTCGGCTCCAGGGAAGTCTGAACACCCGGGGCAGCCATTTTATAAATGATTCCAGCTCTCACACTGTAAGGCTGATAAATTCCCCAGTAATACAGTAATAACATTGGAGACGTGTCAGGAGTGGCTTGTTCTGTATGTTACAATTCAGCCTCACTCCCAAAACTCTTTCCTTGTTCTCACTGTAAAAGGCAGCTTCCATTAGCAGGCCCACACCTCGGGGTAATTTTGACTTTGGGTGATATCAGATCAGCCGCCCGTTATACATCTCTCCAATAGAAATGAAAATCGGGAGAGATGTATAACGGGCGACTGATGGGATATCGCCCGTTTTATACTATCCGCCAAAGTCAAAATTACTCCCCTCGTTTAAAAATGTGTCTCTGAAAATCCACGGTTGTCTCAGTTGGTAAGTTGTCCTGCGTTGTGGAACTGAACCATACAGACCAGGAAGGACCCAATGGGTGAAATTTGTCTTGGACGGCAGCACAAATCGTGCGATAGCGGATCGGCCGCCCGTTTTACACTCCGCCCGGTTCCATTGGAGTCAATAGAGAAGAAAATCGAACTCCCGCCCAGGACGGGTTTCAGCCCCTGGTTTAATCTGCAGTCTGTGCTGAGTTCTCCAATCTCAGCCAGGTGGCAGTAGGGGCACAACAGGTAGTCTAACCTCCAGTGGTGGTGTAACAGGAGCGCCCACCCTGATGACCAGGTGGAATATGGGAACAGCTCCTTGCTGGTCTATGAGAAGTGTAACAGACTGGTGTGGCTGAAGACCTTGTTACGTCAATGTCTTTCTGAATGCTGGTCCTTCAATGGTGGGCCCAGAATCAAATGATTCCCTTTGGTGGGCCCCACAGGAAGCCCAGAAAGGCACCTAACCAGCTTTCTGCAGCGGAAGTGAATACAGCTATCTGGCGGGGTTTTCGGGGCTGCCTGGGAAAACACCCAGATTCACCCCAAATTAATGTCAGGATGGGCGGAGTGGGACGGAGGTGGAAGAAGCACCCGAGCCCCCTCCACTGGAACTTCCCATTCCAGCTTCCATGGGGTGGAAACCCAGTGGAAACTGATTCTGCCCCAACTTCTGGTATCTCCACCTTCTGACTATCATCTCAAGGTGTGGAAGTTCGAGGCTCATGTATCTAAATATATAAAAGTCTCATTTAGCGCAGATCCAGACACATCACCGGAAACATAAGATCATAGGAATTAGGAGCAGGATTAGGCCATACGGCCCCTTGAGCCTGCTCCGCCATTCAATAAGAACATGGCTGATCTGCGACCTCAACTCCACTTTCCTGCCTGATCCCCATTTCCCTTGATTCACCTAGAGTCCAAAAATCTATCTCTCTCAGCCTTGAATATACTCAACGACTGAGCATCCATAGCCCTTTGGGGTAGAGATTTTCAAAGATTCACAACCCTCTGAGTGAAGAAATTCCTCCTCATCTCAGTCTTAAATGGCCGACCCCTTTATCCTGAGACTATGCCCCCTAGTTCTAGACTCTCCAGCCAGGGGAAACAACCTCTCAGCATCTACCCTGTCAATCCCCCTCAGACTCTTATATGCTTCAATATCACCTCCTAAACTCTTCTAAACTCCAGCGAGTCCAGGCCCAATCTACTCAATCTCTCCTCAGAGGACAACCCTCTCATCCCAGGAATAAATCTAGATCTTTCACTGCTGGCGCTGAGACAGTGGGACTGGAGCATTTCAAGATTTTCACTTATTTCAATTGCAAAGGTCAGATCTTTAGAGTGGTCAGACCAGAGAAATAACACCGGATGACATAGATAGTTACAATGAGGGTTTAACACTGGGTGCGATCCAGCACACTTCGAAAGGGAACTGTGGTAATCTACCAGCTGTGTAAAGGCAGAGAAACCAGACTGAAGAATTAGAACTTATTATAGGAATCCCCGTATAGAAGCATTGAATCGTACAGCAACAACAACAACTTATCGTTATATAGCACCATTAATGAATTAAAACATCCCAAGGTGCTTCATAGGAGCCATATAAGGAGATGTTAGGGCAGATGACCAAAAGCTTGGTCGAAGAGGTAGGTTTTAAGGAGCATCTTAAAGGAGGAAAGAGAAGCGGAGAGGCGGAGAGATTTATGGAGGCAATTCCAGAGCATCGGACTGAGGCAGCTGATGGCACGACCGCCAATGGTGGAGCGATTAAAATCGGGGATGTTCCAAAGGCCAGAATAGGCAGAGCGCAGAGGGCGTGGGGGATTATAGAGCTGGAGGAGATTACAGAGATAAGGAGCGGCGAAGCCATGGAGGGATTTTAAACAAGGCTGGGAATATTACAATTTAATTGTAAAATCGAGGCGTTGCTTAACTGGAAGCCAACTCGTCTCACTCCACTGCACTTTCCCCACAGCACTGCAATTTTCTCTCCAAGTATTTATCCAATTCCCTTTTGAAAGTTGTGACTAAATCTGCTTCCACCATCCTGTCAGGCAGTGCATTCCAAAACATAATGGCCTAGAAATTCGGGTGGCCGGCTTGCCGCGGGGGTAAGGATCGCGCGCGCTCTTACCTACCGCGCCTGCCGTTGTGTTTCGGGCCCACAGGAACTTTGGGTCCTGGGCCTCTCCCTAGTGCCGGCGCGCAGTGCTTGCGTGTCCCAGGGGCGCAGTTAGTGCGATGCGATCCCTGGGATCACGTGGGCCATGGAGAGCCAATGGCAGCAGACCATCTTTCATTCATAGATTTGACAGGAGACCTGTCAAATCTGTGAATTGAAATCGGCCCCAAAAGAACAGCTAAACCTCAAATAATTTTTTTTTAAAAACCATCACGTTAATAAAATAACTATAGTTAAATAAATTAACCACTTTAAACAAAAATTAAAATTTTTGAAAAATTTAAATTCTTTTTAAAAGTTATAAAAATAAACTTACCTTTCTTTAAAGTCTCTAAAAAAGATAAACCTGTTGAAAAAATTTAAAATTATACTTAATTAACTACTTACCTTGTTCAAAAGGGGTCTTACGCCTCCTTTTTACTTGTGTAGAATCTTCCATACTTACCCTCGCGTTGAAACCTGAAAAAAAATCTAAGTGTGCTGCGTGCGCACAGCCTCTAGTGCGCACGTGGTTCACCTAGGAACCGCCCCCTTCGCCATACCGGAAGTGCCGGTTTCCCGCGCATGCGCAGTGCATGCAGGAAACCGGCACTTCGGGAATGAATACGGGTGAGTACGCAGCGGGTATTCTCCCGTATTCGGCCGAATTTTTGGGCCAATAACTCGCTGCATCAAAAAAATTCTCCTCATATCACCTCAGGTTCTTTTGCCAATTATCTTAAATTCTTCATAAAGTGTGGTGCCCAGATTTGGAGCCAATGCTCCAGTTGAGGCCTAACCAGTGATTTATAACGGTTTACATTGCATTACATAGAATTACATCGCATGTACAGCACGGAAACAGGCCATTCGGCCCGACAGGTCTATGCTGGTGTTTATGCTCCACACAAGCCTCCTCCCACCCTTCTTCATCAAACCCCTTCAGCATAACCTTCTATTCCTTTCTCCATCCTGTGTTTATCCAGCTTCCCCTTAAATGCAGCTGTGCTATTCACCTCAACTACTTCTTGTGGTAGCGAGTTCCACATTCTAACCACTCTCTGGATAAATAAGGTTCTCCTGCATTTACTATTGGAATTATTTATGACTGTCTTATATTCATAGATAGTTGTCTTTGTCTAATCCACAAGCGGAAACATCTTCTCTACGTCTGTCCTATCAAACCTTTTCATAATCTTGCCCTGCCCAGACCGTCGCGGTGGCGGTTGGCTCTTATCACCAAGTCACACCTTGGTCTGTCCCCCTGCTCATCTGGCACTTTCTCCTCCTTTGAGCATCTCACCTTGTTCCACTCCTCTCAATTAAAATCCCCTTTCTCTACTGCCCACCCAAGTACCGTAAAGATTTTCTCACCGAGATATCTTCACTGCTTTCCTCCCTCAGCCTTTGCACCGAGCGACTTCTCATCCTCGGTGATTCCAACCTCCATCTCAGTTCATCATACTCTCTCTCCTCTGAGTTCACTGCCCTCCTATCTGCCCTTAATCTCTCCCTACTGTAAAACTCCCAACCCAGATCCACGGACATCGCTTGACCTTGCCATCTCACATGGCCTTGGTTCTCCCATCATGTCAATCACAGATAAGGCCATCTCTGATCACTTCCTTGTATCGCTCTCCACCCACATCCCCCTTCCCCCTCCTAAACCTACTTCCTTCTGTGTCCGCCACTGGAAAAAACTCTCTCACAATTCACTTACAACTGCACTTTCAAACTCCCAACTGTCTAGCCTTTAGTCCTCCATTCATCACAGCATTTCTGCAGCTACCGATCTGCTCAACCACACCCCCACCTCCAGCTTTCATGTCCCAGTCCCCATTAAAACCATTACTCTCTCTCACCCTGGCCATTCCCCCTGGTATGGCCCTCGTCTCCACTCCCTTAAGTCCAAGGGACGCAGACTTGAACGGATATGGCAGACAACTGGTTTAGCCATTCACCGCCAGATCTGGCTGGATCACATAAAGCATTATCAGGTCCTGCTCTCGTCTGCCAAAATTGCTCACTATTCCAGGATCATTCTGGAATGCAAAGATAACCCCTGGCTTCTTTTCTCTACTGCAAACCATCTTCTTAAACCCCTCTCCCCTATCTCTTCCACCCTCACCTCTAACAACAAGTGCGAGGAGCTCATTGACTTCTTTGTCATTAAGATTGACACCACCAATCAGCTGCCTCTGCCACTTCCCTCTCTTACCCTTGCCCACCGTGGCAAACTTCCTCTAAGGTTCCCCTCTGCCCTAGCCCTGAATTCACCTCAGTTTCTCTCCGACATCTCCTCACGCCCTCTCTGAGCTCATCCTGAGACCCACTTCCTGCTCCCTCAACCCTATTCCCACTAAACTGCTGACCACCCAACTTCCCTTCCTGGCTCCCATGTTAGCGGATATTGTTAACAGTTCTCTCACCTCAGGTACTGTCCCCCTGTCCTTCAAATCAGCCGTCATTACCCCTCTCCTCAAAAAGACAACCTTGACCCCTCTGCCCTTGCAAACGACCGCCCATCTCCAACCTCCCTTTCCTCTCCAAAGTCCATGAATGTACAGTCACCTCACAAATCCGTGCCCATCTTTCCCGGAACTCCATGTTTGAATCCCTCCAATCATGTTTCCCCCCCTGCCACAGTACCGAAACAGCTCTTATCAAAGTCATAAATGACATCCTATGTGACTGTGACAAAGGTAAATTGCGATTAGGCAAGAATTAGGGAGTATAAGATGGGAACAGAAACTATCAGGGAAAGGCACAAACGAAAAGTGGAGCTTTTTCATGGAGCAATTACTGCGTGTCCTTGATAGGTATGTCCCTGTCAGGCAGGGAGGAAATGGCCGAGTGAGAGAACCATGGTTCACAAAAGAGGTTGAATGTCTAGTCAAGAGGAAAAAGGAAGCGTATGTAAGGATGAGAAAACAAGGTTCAGTTGGGTCGATTGAGGGGTACAAGGTAGCAAGGAATGAGCTAAAAAAAAGAGCTTAGGAGAGCTAGGAGGGGGCATGAGAAGTCCTTGGCGGGTCGGATCAAGAAAAACCCCAAGGCCTTTTACTCTTATGTGAGAAATAAAAGAATGACCAGGGTGAGGGTAGGGCCGGTCAAGGACAGTAGTGGGAACTTGTGCATGGAGTCAGAAGAGATAGGAGAGGTGATGAATGAATACTTTTCGTCAGTGTTCACCGAGGAGAGGGGCCATGTTCTTGAGGATGAGAGTGTGATAAAGGTGGATAGGCTGGAGGTGGTAGATGTTCTGAGGGAAGATGTTTTAACAATTTTGAAGAACCTGAGGGTCGATAAGTCCCCTGGGCCAGATGGGATATATCCTAGGATTCTTTGGGAGGCAAGGGAGGAGATTGCAGAGCCTCTGGCTTTGATCTTTGGGTCCTCACTGTCCACGGGAATGGTGCCAGAGGACTGGAGAGTGGCGAATGTTGTTCCTCTCTTCAAGAAAGGAAATAGGAATGACCCTGGTAATTATAGGCCGGTTAGTCTTACTTCAGTGGTTGGTAAGATAATGGAAAAGGTCCTGAGGGATAGGATTTATGACCATTTGGAAAGGGGCAACTTAATCAGGGAAAGTCAACACGGATTCGTGAAGGGTAAGTCTTGCCTAACAAATTTGATTGAATTCTTTGAGGAGGTAACTAAGTGTGTAGATGAAGGTAGAGCAGTTGATGTCGTATACATGGATTTTAGTAAGGCGTTTGATAAGGTTCCCCATGGTCGGCTCATGAAGAAAGTAAGGAGTTGTGGGATAGAGGGAAATTTGGCCGATTGGATAAGTAACTGGCTATCTCATAGAAGGCAGAGGGTGGTGGTGGATGGAACATTTTCGGACTGGAGACCAGTTACCAGCGGTGTGCCACAGGGGTCGGTGCTGGGTCCTCTGCTGTTTGTGATTTTTATCAATGACTTGGAGGAGGGGACTGAAGGGTGGATCAGTAAATTTGCTGATGACACCAAGATTGGTGGAGCAGTGGATGAGGTGGAGGGCTGTTGTAGGCTGCAAAGAGACATTGATAGGATGCAGAGCTGGGCCGAAAAATGGCAGATGGAATTTAACCCTGATAAGTGCGAGGTGATTCATTTTGGTAGGGCAAATTTGAATAAGGATTACAGGGTCAACGGCAGGGTTCTGAGGAACGTGGAGGAGCAGAGGGATCTGGGGGTTCATATCCACAGATCTCTGAAGGTTGCCACTCAAGTGGATAGAGCAGTAAAGAAGGCCTATGGTGTGTTGGCGTTTATTAACAGAGGGTTTGAGTTTAAGAACCGTGAGGTTATGCTGCAACTGTACAGGACCTTGGTGAGACCACATTTGGAATATTGTGTGCAGTTCTGGTCACCTCACTATAGGAAGGACGTGGAAGCATTGGAAAGAGTGCAAAGGAGATTTACCAGGATGCTGCCTGGTTTGGGGGGGAGGTCTTATGAGGAAAGATTGAGGGAGTTGGGGCTTTTCTCTTTAGAGCGGAGGAGGATGAGAGGCGACATAATAGAGGTTTATAAGATGATGAGGGGGATAGATAGAGTGGATGTTCAGAGACTATTTCCTCGGGTAAAGGCAGCTGTTAAAGGGGGCATAACTATAAGGTGCATGGGGGGAGATATAGAAGGGATGTCCGAGGTAGATTCTTTACTCAGAGAGTGGTTGGGGTGTGGAATGGACTGCCTGCTGTGATAGTGGAGTCGGACACTTTAGGAACTTTCAAGCGGTTATTGGATAAGCACATGGAGCACACCAGAGTGATAGGGAGTGTGATAGCTTGATCTTGGTCTCGGACAATGCTCGGCACAACATCGAGGGCCGAAGGGCCTGTACTGTGCTGTACTGTTCTATGTTTCTATGTTTCTAAATGATTCCTCCTCGTCCTTCTCGACCTGTCTGCAGCATTTGACACGATTGACCACACCATCCTCCTCCAAAGCCTCTCCACCATTGTCCAGCTGGGCGGGACTGCACTCGCCTGGTTCCATTCTTATCTACATAATCGTAGCCAGAGAATCACCTCCAATGGCTTCTCTTCCGGCTCCCACACCATTACCTCTGGTGTCTCCCAAGGATCTATCCTTGGCTTCCTCCTTTTATCCCATCTACATGCTGTCCCTCGGTGACATCATTGGAAAACACAAGGTCAGTTTCAACATGTACGCTAACGACACCCAGCTCTACCTCACCACCACCTCTCTTGACCCCTCCATGTCTCAACATTTTCAGACTGCTTATCCGACATCCAGTTCTCGATGAGCAGAAATTTCCTCCAACTAAATATTGGGAAGACCGAAGCCATTGTCTTCAGTCTCCGCCACAAACTATTCCATAGCCACCGACTCCATCCCTCTCCCTGGCAACTGTCTGAGGCTGAACCAGACTGTTTGCAACCTAGATGTCACATTTGACCCGAAATGACCATCTGACCACATATCCATGCCTTCACTAAGACCGCCTATTTCCACCTCCGGAACATCACCCGACTCCACCCTTACCTCAGCTCATCTGCTGCTGAAACCCTCATCCATGCCTTTGCTACCTCTAGATTTCACTATTCCAATGCACTCCTGGCCGGCCTCCCAGGTTCTACCCTCCGTAAACTTGAGGTCATCCAAAACTCTGCTGCCCGTGTCCTAACTTGCACCAAGTCCCGTTCACCCAGCACCCCTGTGCACGCTGACCTACATTGGCTCCCGGTTAAGCAACGCCTCGATTTTAAAGTTCTGATCCTTGTTTTCAAATCCCTTCATGGCCTCGCCCCTCCCTCTCTCTGTAATCTCCTCCAGCCCCACAACACCCCGGGTTATCTGCACTCCTCTAATTCTGGCATCTTAAGCATCCCTGATTTTAATCGCTGCACCATTCCTGGCTGTGCCTTCAGCTGCCTGGGCCCTAAGTTCTGGAAATCCCTCCCTAAACCTCTCCGCCTCTCTAACCTCTCTTATTCCTTCTTTAAGACCTCCTTATAACCGACCTCTGACCAAGGATTTGGTCATCTGCTCTAATATCTCCTTATGTGGCTCGGTGTCGAATTTTGTTTTGTAAACTCCTGTGAAGCGCCTTGGGACGTTTTACTACTTTAAAGGCACTATATAAATAGAAGTTGTTGTTGTAAAGACCTCTATCAGGTCACCCCTTAGCCTTCTCTTTTCTAGAGAAAAGAGCCCCAGCCTGTTCAATCTTTCTTCATAGGTATAACCTCTCAGTTCTGGTATCATCCTTGTAAATCTTTTTTTATGACTTCTCCAGTGCCTCGATATCCTTTTTATAATGTGGATACCAGGACTGTGATCAGTGCTCCAAGAGTGGTCTAAACAGGGTTCTCTTCAAGTTTAACATGACTTCTTTGCTTTTCAATTCTATCCCTCTAAAAATGAACCCCAGTGCTTTGCTTGCTCTCTATATGGCCTTATTAACCTGTGTCGCTACTTTTAGTGATTTGTGTATCTGTGCCCCTCGATCCCTTTGCTCCTTTACCCCATTTAGACTCTTATTTTCCAAGGGATATGCGGCCTCCTTATTCTTCTTACCAAAATGCACCACCTCACATTTATCTACATTGAAATTAATTTGCCAATTACATACCCAGTCTGGAAGTTTATAAATGTCTTCTTGTATTTTGTCACGGCCCCTCAGTATTAACAATATCTCCCAATTTGGTGTCGCCCGCAAATATTGAAATTGTACTTCCAATTCCTGAATCCAAATTGTTTATATAAATGATAAATAACAGTGGTCCCTGCACCGAACCTTGTGGAACACCACTTCCCACCATTTGCCAGTCTGAGTTATTAACTTAACCCATACTTTCTGTTTTCTGTATTATAGCCAGCTTTTTATCCATTCTGCTACTTAGGAACATAGGAACATAGAAACAGGATTAGGCCATTTAGCCCCTCCAGCCTGTTCCGCCATTCAATGAGATCATGGCTGATTTGTGACCGAACTCCACATACCCGCCTTTGCCCCATTTCCCCAATACCTTTGGTTAACAAAAATCGATCAATCTCAGATTTAAAATTAACAATTGATCTAGCACCAATTGCTGTTTGCGGAAGAGAGTTCCAAACTTCTACCAACCTTTGTGTGTAGAAGTGTTTTCTAATTTCACTCCTGAAAGGTCTGGCTCTAATTTTTAGACTATGCCCCCTAGTCCTAGATTCATCAACCAGCAGAAATAGTTTCTATTTACCCTATCTGTTGCCCTTAATATCTTGAAAATTTCAATCAAATCACCCCTTAATCTTCTCATTTCCAGGGAACCCTAGTTTGTGTAATCTCTCCTCGTAATTTAACACTTGGAGACCAGGTATCATTCTGGTAAACCTACGCTGCTCTCCCTCCAAGGCCAATACATCCTTCCTAAGGTGTGGTGCCCAGAACTGCTCACAGTGCTCCAGGTGTGGTCTAACCAGGGCTTTGTGTAGCTGAAGCATGACTTCTACCCCCTTGTATTCTAGTCCTTTAGATATAAAGGCCAGCATTCTATTAGCTCTTTTGATTATTTTCTGTACCTGTTGATGACATTTTAATGATTGATGTACTTGGACCCGCAAGCCTCTTTGGACCTCCACTATTTTTTTCTTTTCACCATTTGGAAAGTATCCTGTTCGATCCTTTTTTGATCCAAAGTGGATGACCTCACATTTGCCGAAGTTGAAATCCTTTTGCCACACTTTTGCCCATTCGCTTAATCTATCAACACCTCTTTGTAATGTTAGGCTTTCACCTGCACTGCTTGCAATGCCGCCTATTTTTGTGTCATAGGCAAATTTGGATAGGTGGCTTTCTATCCCATCATCTCAGTTGTTAATAAATATGGTGAATATTTGAGGCCCCAACACAGATCCTTGCAGGACACCACTCGTCATATCCTGCCAATTAGCGTACCTGCACATTATCCCTACTCTCTGTCTCCTGCCACTCAGCCAATTTCCTAACCAGGTCAATAATTTGGTTCAGTTCCATGGGCTTCAACTTTAGTTAACAGTCTCTTATGAGGGACTTCAGCAAATTCCTTCTGTAAGTCCATATAAATAACATCCGTAGACATTTCCTTGTCAACTACTTCAGTCACTTCTTCAAAAAATTCAATCAGGTTTGTCAAGCATGACCTGCCCTTTACAAATCCATGCTCACTGTCTCTGATCAGCTGAAAATCTTCATGGTGTTCAGTCACCCTATCCTTAATTATAGACTCTAGTAATTTCCCAACAACAAATGTTAGGCTAACTGGTCTATAATTGCCTGGTTTCCCTCTCTCACCATTCTTAAATAGCGGAGTGACATGCACAATTTTACCATCCAAAGGAATCCAATCTTGCCCCTGACTCCACATGCTCTGACCTTAGTAATGAGTCGACTATACAAAACCTTATTGAAGGCCTTTTGAAAGTCCAAATATATTACACCTACTACATTATCATTGTCTACTCTTTCTGTTACTTCTTAAAGATTCCAATAAGGTGTTTCAAGCAAGACCTTCCCTTTTGAAATCCATGCTGATTATTCTTCATTATATTTTCAGTTTCTAGATGTTTTTGTATTACATCTTTGAGTCAAGTTTCCGTTAACTTTCCTACCACTGACGTTAAGCTAACTGGTCTACAGTTTCCTGGACTTGTTCTATCTCCCTTTGTAAATATAGGAATCACATTAGCTGTCCACCAGTCCTCTGGCACTATTCCCTTTTCTAATGAATTTTTATCAATATATAATAGTGCCTCTGCTATCTGTTGTCTTGCTTTTTTTTGGAGGTGTGTTTGCAATCTAAGGGATTTATCCTCTCTAAGTTTCATTAGTTTATCTCCCCCCTTTCTGTCTTAAATGCCCTGAGGCATTGGGACCATTTCTGGGGAAGGTGGGACCTGTACAAGCGAACGGGTTACACCTCAACAGAGTCGGGACCAATATTCTCGCGGGGAGGTTTGCTAGTGCTGTTGGGGAGGGTTTAAACTAGCTTGGCGGGGGATGGGCACCAGCATATAGGAGTAGAAAAGAGGAATAAGGTGCATAAAAGAGTGAGTGTGTTGGATAGTACTGGAGAAGAAAGTAGTACTGGAGGCAGAAGTAGTACCTTATTAGATAGGAGCAGACTAAGAAAGACTACGAAAAATTCAAAAATGGGTTTAGAATGCATGTACGTAAACACATAAAGTGTGGTGAATAAGGTTGGTGAGCTACAAGCACAATTAGCCATGTGGCAATATGATGTTGTGGTAATAACGGAAACATGGCTTAAAAATGGTGGGGACTGGGCACTTAATATTCAAGGGTACAAGGTGTTCAGAAAAGATAGAGAAGGAAAAAAGGGAGGTGGGATGACAGTGCTGATTAAGGAAGACATTGTAGTGTTGGAAAGAGAGGATGTTCTTGAGGGGACAAGGACAGAATCCATTTGGTTAGAATTGAGGAGCAAAAAGGATATGATCACGCTATTGGTGGTATTCTACAGGCCTCCAAATAGTGAGAGGGAGGTAGAGGAGCAAATCTGCAGGGAAATCGCAGAGATATGCAAGAGCTATAGAGTGGTGATATTGGGGGACTTTAATTACCCAAATATCGATTGGGATAATGCTAGGGTAAAAGGAAAGGAGGGGGAAGAATTTCTGAAATGTGTTCAGGAGAATTTCCTTGACCAGTATGTTCTTGGCCCAACTAGGAAGGAGGCATTGCTGGATCTGGTGCTGGGGAATGAGGTGGGCCAGGTCGACCAAGTGTCTGTGGGAGAACACTTGGGTACAAGTGATCATCGTATCATAAGATTTAGATTAGCAATGGAGAGGAGCAAGGAACAATCTAGAGTGGAACTTCTAAACTGGAATAGGGCCAACTTCAATGGGATGTGATAGGATCTAGCCAGGGTAAAATGGAACCAAAGACTGACAGGAAAATCTGTAACGGAACAATGGGTGATCTTTGAGGAAGAGATGTTCCAAGTACAGGCTAGGTACATTCCAACAAGAGGGAAGGGTAAGGGAACCAAAGCAAGGGCTCCTTGGATGACGAGGGAGATAGAGAAGATGATGAAACAAAAAAAGAGGGTGTATGATGCATGTCAGGTGAATTCTTCAAGGGAGAACCAGACCAAATACATAAGTTGAGAGGGGAAGTGAAGATGAAAATAAGATTGGCAAAGAGAGAATATGAGAGTAGGATGGCGGTTAACATAAAAGGGAGCCCAAAAATCTTCTACCGGCCTGTAAACAGTAAGAGGGTAGTAAGAGGCGGGGTGGGGCCTATTAGGGACAAAGAAGGTGATATATGCTTAGAGGCGCAGGGCAAGGCTAGAATACTCAATGAGTACTTTGTATCGGTGTTTACTAAGGAGGTGGATGCTGACAAAATATCTACTTCCGGTTTAACCGGGGCAGGTTGGGGGTCGGGCGAGTAGCTGCTCTCGAGAGGCGGCTCAGTAATTTCAATATGTTAATGAGGCTGAGGGCCTCAGATTTTAGCCTCCTTTTAGATTTAACGGCTGTGGGCCGGGTTTTCCAGGGTTCGGGAAACCCGGCAGCTAAAGGGAGGCAAGAACAGCCGGATCCAGCACTTGGTGCTTTTTATAGCACTGCTTGTGGGCCCGGAGGAGCAGGAGTGCTTCACCCTGGCCGCCCAAGATAACCTGCTGCCATCGGCCTCTTCCCCTATGATCCGCCCACCCCCTTGTGATCTGCTGAACCCCCGATCTCCAGGCAGATCCACGATTTCCCCCCTGCAATCTCCCCCCGTGATTTCCCCCTGCAATCTCCCCCCGTGATCTCCCCCCTGCAATCTCCCCCCGTGATTTCCCCCTGCAATCTCCCCCCGTGATCTCCCCCTGCAATCTCCCCCCGTGATTTCCCCCTGCAATCTCCCCCCGTGATCTCCCCCTGCAATCTCCCCCCGTGTTCTCCCCCCTGCAATCTCCCCCCGTGATTTCCCCCTGCAATCTCCCCCCCGTGATCTCCCCCTGCAATCTCCCCCCGTGATTTCCCCCTGCAATCTCCCCCCGTGATCTCCCCCCTGCAATCTCCCCCCGTGATTTCCCCCTGCAATCTCCCCCCGTGATTTCCCCCTGCAATCTCCCCCCGTGATTTCCCCCTGCAATCTCCCCCCGTGATCTCCCCCTGCAATCTCCCCCCGTGATTTCCCCCTGCAATCTCCCCCCGTGATTTCCCCCTGCAATCTCCCCCCGTGATCTCCCCCTGCAATCTCCCCCCGTGATTTCCCCCTGCTCTCTCCCCCCGTGATTTCCCCCTGCAATCTCCCCCCGTGATTTCCCCCTGCTATCTCCCTATCTGCCTCCCGCGATTGTTGTAGGAACCAAAGTCGCGGCCTTTACCCTTTTCTGTTCTCTGTCTGTTTTCTGTTGTTTTCCTTTGCAGTAGATGAAGTCTGTAGTTTGTGGTTAACTTAAAGACCGGATTTCCATTAGCCAACCTCAAAAGTTAATGACCCAGAACAATCCTGTATCCTACACTGGGAGAGTGTCAATATTTACAGGGGGTCCTCGGGAGTGTGTCAATATTTACAGGGTGTCCCTGGGAGTGTGTCAATATTTGCAGGGAGGTCCCTGGGAGTGTGTCAATATTTACAGGGGGTCCCTGGGAGTGTGTCAATATTTGCAGGGTGTCCCTGGGAGTGTGTCAATATTTGCAGGGAGTCCCTGGGAGTGTGTCAATATTTGCAGGGAGTCCCTGGGAGTGTGTCAATATTTACAGGGGGTCCCTGGGAGTGTGTCAATATTTGCAGGGGGTCCCCAAAGAGAAAGGTTTGAAACCCAGTGCCACAGGTGAATGTGCAGAGTGGGAAGTTCCATTGAAGTCCAGTAGAGGGCGGTGGCTCGTTATATTTGACAGAATGAGCAATGTGAAAGACGTGTTGATGCCATTCTCGAGGAGCTCAATATAAAGGCTGCAGTGGCTGATTAAACTGCTAGTTTACACATGCCCTCCACACGCAGCATAAAGTCTTTCCCCACTCTTGATGCAATTGTCATTTTGTGTTTAAACTACTTTTAAAAACTATTTAACTGCATGAATTGAGATTTTAAAACAACACTGTAAAACAATATATAAGAACATAAAGAACATAAGAAATAGGAGCAGGAATAGGCCCCTTGGCCCCTCGAGCCTGCTCCACCATTCAATAAGATCATGGCTGATCTTGGGCTCAAAGCCACTTCCCCGCCCGCTCCCCATAACCCTTCACTCCCTTATCTTGGAAAAATTTGTCTATCTCCACTTTAAATGTATTTAATGACCCAGCCTCCATAGCTCTCTGGGGCAGAGAATTCCACAGATTTACGACCATCTGAGAGAAGAAATTCCTCCTCATCTCAGAGAGGTTATAGAATCATAGAATGACACAGAACAGAAGGAGGCCATTCGGCCCATCATGCCTGTGCCGGCTCTTTGAAAGAGCTGTCCAATTAGTCCCACTCCCCGGCTCTTTCCCGTTGGCCCTGCAAATTGTTCCCTTTCAAGTATTCATTCAATTCCCTTTTTAAGGTTATTGTTGAATCTGCTTCCACCACCCTTTCAGGCAGTGCATTCCAGATCACAACAACTCGCTGCGTAAAAAAATTCTCCTCACGTCGCCTCTGGTTCTTTTGGCAATCTCCTGAAATCTGTGACCTCAGGTTACCAACCCTTCTGCCACTGGAAACAGTTTCTACTTATTTACTCTGTCAAAACCATTCATGATTTTGAGCACCTCTATTAAATCTCCCCGTAACCTTCTCTACTCAGAAGAGAACAACCCCAGCTTCTCTAATCTCGCCATGTAACTGATGTCCCCCATCCCTGGTACCATTCTAGCAAATCTCCTTTGCACACTCTCTAAGGCCTTGACATCGTTCTGAAAGGTTGAGCAGGAAATCTTATTTTCCAGTCTTCAGCCAATTCTGCTTTAAATCAGTGTGTAGGAAATGTACAGATGTGATCTGAGTTGATTTGCCCTCGTCTCCCAGGGAATTAAGTTGTCTTCAATTGACGCAAATACAGAATGCCTTTAGCGTAGGCTACTAGTTGGTTACGTTTCAGCTCTGTCGAAAATGGCGAGGGACTAGGAATAGAGGTCAGCCTGATGAGCAAAGTGCTCTTACATTGCATGATACAGTCCATGATAGAAGCTGCAAATCTACCCAGATTAGGTTGCATCACCTTGTGTAGTGAGGCACGCGACTTGCTCATCGGCACAATATTTATGAGGATCCTTTGCTTCATCAGCGGCCATTGACGTAGTCACGAATCAACTCAGCAGGACCTGTAGCCTTTCTGTGCCTCTGCTTGTCTTCACCCACCACCCCACCCATGATCATCCTGCGTCGCCTCATCAACCTCACTTAAGACCCTTTGGAGGGCGCGTTTCTATTCTGGTGCCTGCTTTGAATGATGTGGGTGGTGTCGAGTTCGGAGATGCGGAGTACCAGCTTCTTTCCTTCTGGGCTTATGCTGCGCTGTCAATATAAAAGCTAACAACATCTTTCTACAGTGCTCGTGCTGATGTACAGAGAGAAGCGGTGAGGTTCAGGACGGGAATTCCAGAGCTCAGGGTGCAGACAGCTGAAGGCATGGCCACCAATGGTGAGTCGAAGGCAGTGTGGGTGCACAAGAGGGCAGAGTTGGAGGAAGGCAGCCAGGTAGCACAGTGGGCTGATGAGGTCGTCCATGTTTTGAGAGTCAGATTTGACTCTGCCCTGTGGATCTTACATGATCAGAGGGTTGGGGCCTACTCCAGGGAGGAAAGACTTTGTCACCGTCTTTGAAGCTTAGGATTGTTTTGATTCAAGGGAGGGCTGTGGTAATAAAAAAAAGTGATCAGTTCTAAAATGTTTATTAACACGTTTCTGCAGCCTCTTGACTGAGCACACGCAAGATGGAAATGCTTCCAAAAGGTGTTAGCTGTGGCTCACTCTCACCTCTGAGTTAGAAGGTTGTGGGTTCATAGTCCCACTCCAGAGACTTGAGCACAAAATCTAGGCTGACACTTCAGTGCAGTACTGAGGGACGATGACCCAATGATCATCCCCTGCTGGTTGGAGGAAGGAGCACTATCTGAAAGATTAGCCACCAAGATAGAATCAAAGGGACAAGAGAACATGCTCTAAAACCAACAAGGATAAGCACCCTAGAAAAAAAACCCTCCCCCTCCACCAATCCTGAGATTTAGAACATAGTTTCATTTTGGAAGGGGGAATAATTTTACATGGGAGGATGTGCCTTTAAAATGTTTTGATATTTTGATGTTAGTCATGCGATTTCTTCCCATTCCATTCATGAAGGAGGGTGGAGGGGTGGAGAAGAACTTGGAGTGGGAGGGGGAGGATCCAGTTGTTGTGGTACATGTAGGAATCAACGACATAGGTAGAACTAAGAATGAGGTTCTGCTGAGGGAGTTTGAGGTGCTAGGGTCTAAATTAATAAGCAGAACCTCAAGGGTAATAATCTCTGGATTACTACCTGAGCCACGCGCAAATTGGCATAGGGTCAAGCAGATCAGAGAGTTAAATGCATGGCTCGAAGAGTGGTGTGGGAAGAAGGGGTTTCAATTCATGGGGCACTGGCGCCAGTACACTGGGGAAAGAGGGAGCTGTTCCCTCGGGACAGGCTCCACTTAAACCAGGCTGGGACCAGCGTCCTGGCGAATCGAATAACTGGGGCTGTAGATAGGGCTTTAAACTAAAAAAGGGGGGGAGGGGTCAGGTGAGGGGGAATTTAGAAATCTAAAGAGAAAGGTCAAGGCAATAGAGCAGTGTAGCGATTTGGGTAAAAATAAGCAGAGTGTGACAGGAAGGGACAGAGAGTTTAACGGTAGCAGTGTATCAGAGAATAAGGTCAAAGCAGGGATTTATGGTAAAAAAAATTAAATTAAAGGCTCTTTATCTGAATGCACAAAGCATTCGTAACAAGATAGATGAACTAGTGGCACAAATAGAGATACATGAGTTTGATCTAATAGCCATTGCAGAGATGTGGTTGCAAGGTGACCGAGGTTGGGAACTAAATGTTCCAGGGTACTTGACGTTTCGAAAAGACAGGCAGAATGAAAAAGGAGTGGGGGGTAGCCCTGATAATAAAGGATGACATAAGGACAGTAGAGAGAAAGGATCTCGGCTCGGAAGATCAGGAAGCAGAATCAGTATGGGTGGAGATAAGGAATAACAAGGGGCAGAAAACATTGGTGGGAGTAGTATATAGGCCCCCTAACAGTAGCTGTACCGTTGGATAGAATATTAATCAAGAAATTGTAGGAGCTTGTAACAAAGGTAAAGCAATAATTGTGGGGGACTTTAATCTTCATATAGATTGGACAAATCAAATTGGCAAAGGTAGTCTGGAGGACAAGTTCATGGAATGCATTCGGGACAGTTTCCTAGAACAATACTTCATGGAACCAGCCAGGGAACAGGCTATTTTAGATCTTGTATTGTGTAATGAGACAGGGTTAATTAGCAATCTCATAGTAAAGGATCCTCTGGGGCAGAGTGATCATAATATGATAGAATTTCACATTAAGTTTGAGAGTGACTTGCCTAAGTCCGAAACTACAGTCTTAAACTTAAATAAAGCCAATTACATAGGTATGAGTTGGCTAAGGTAGTTTGGAAAAATAGATTAAAAGGTATGGCGGTAGATAAGCAGTGGCTAGCATTTAAAGAAATATTTCATAATTCTCAACAAAAATATATTCCATTGAGAAACAAAAACTCCAGGTGATCCATCCGTGGCTAACTAAAGAAGTTAAGGATAGCATTTGTAGAATTCGCAATATATCGCGATTTTATTAATAAGGAGAAAACACATAGTTTCGTTCAAACAGCTTTTATTTCAGCAGAATGCTGTCAGGTTTCAAAGTGGACACAGGCAGCTTGTAAAATGGCCGCCGCACCTTGTGGCGGAACATTCTGGACTTTTCGACAGGCAGACAAGATGGCGTTCCAATAAACATTTGTACAAGACCGATTAAGATTCAGCACATTGAAGATAATACACGAGACATCATGGGTTTGCAGTATACACATAGATACTGAAATCGGTCTCCCGGGTACGAATAAAGGCTATTGTACCAAGTAATCAAGGGCCCATCCAAAGACATTAATATGTAAAATCCCAACGACTCTACGATGAGAGAGCCGTTAGCGGGTAGTTACAGAAAACACTTGGAGGCCCCAAAACCCCTCCAGGGAGAACACCGACCGATTAAACAATGGGAGAAATATTAACAGGTACTCAGACATTTACGAGTAGCCCCGAAACCCATTAAAAACGGAGATCACCTATACAAGACATTTGAGCGCCAAACCCAAACAAAAGAAAAGACATTAAGGTTGGGCGGGAAACGGAAGATTTTGCACTATAATTGCAAGCCCCAAACCGTCCATCTTTCTCTTATCCTCTTATCCGATTGACTCTTCATCCTCGTGGCTGCTCCTGTGTTCTTGACTCGCCGTCTTGTTCCTGCTTGCCTGGTGTCTCTTTTAAAAGACTGTTGAACTTTGTGATCCGTTCGGATCTACCTCGTGTCGTGTCACGAAGACCTGTGTTGGTAACCGGCATCGGAACCAAAGGCCCGAGAAGAGATGAGATGAGATGAGAAGAGACGAAGACCATACTTATCGCCACGGTCAGTAAGCCCCGACCGCGCCTGTAGGTCGAATAGACATTTCTCCTTGCCAGGAAGACTTCTTTGAACTTTAAAGAACGGACCCCGGAAGATTCTTCTTTGAGATATTGACTGATCTGTGAAACCCATCAGGGCAGATCCTCATGACAGACACCGAGAGATTATTCTCTTAAGTGTTGACTGGTACGTGAAACCAACCAACACAGATCTTCATAACAACAGACGTTCCAGCCTGCTAGCCGGAGCAGAAGCAAGTAAACAAGTGGGGCCAGGAGACCCCCTGATCGACACGTGGGTGCTGCGGTGAAAAACATCCGATCAGCTATTCGGAATTTCTCCGAGTTATCACGAGTGGTGAGCATGAGTCTCGAATCCTACGAATCTAGCTAGGACAGATATTGATAGGGGAGGGTTTAAGTATTAAGGATAATTGTAATGTGTGCCCCCATTTACGGTGTGTCGTTCGTGCCTCGTTTCCCTAGAATTAGTTACATAACTGCGTGTAAGATTGTACTGTCATTAATCTGTGCTTATGATATGTATTTCGTAATCTTGAATATTATGCAATAAAGATTTTCCATTTCGTACCATTCAACCGAGTCTACATGAGTTTCATCTCCATTACTGCTCTCGCATCTAAGTCCAGTGTCTAGAACCGTAAGGGCGAGTGATTCGAACCACTCACAGGTGTGTCTAGTGTTCCCAGACTGGCTGGAGACCAGAACAGGCAACAAGGCCTAAACCCGCACTGACATACAGGCTGCACAGAGCCGCGCGAATCTCACAGGCGGAGAGACACGCACGCAAAACCCTTACAGAAAATGGCGACCGCGGCACGAGGCTGGCAGCGAGAGGGTTATGTGTTAGACTTTGGTATGAATGTACGAAATGTCATGCAAGAGAAAATAGCAGATTATGTGTTCGGAAAAGTAAATTTGACTAAGAAATGGATAAGTGACCTGTTAGCGGATAAGAGTCCACTAGAGGCAGCCGAGAGGTGGACAGATAGTAAGGAACATAAAAAGACAGTCGAGAAAGTGGTCTGGTTAATGTGTTACAAAAGGCAGGTCCAGATTTCAAACCAGGTCATTACAGCGCAAACAGCTCGGATCAGGCATTTAGAGGAGGAAATGGACGAGAAGGTCACTGGGGGGGAGTTGCTCATTAGGAATTTAAATGCGTTGCACCGAGAACGCCAGGAAATCACCAGTCACCATAAAGCAAAAATAGATTACCTCGAGTACCAGGTCACTGAGGCAAAGTTAAGTGAGGGCAGACTAAAGGAACGATGTGCCCGCCAAGCTGCCCAAATAAAAGCCCAGGAAGAGAGCTTAACGGGGGTTAGGGCGGCATATAAGATGGCCCTTGAGGATAAATTTCAGGGGGCCGATCATAGCCTCTGCCAAAAGGAGATAGAGCACCTTAAAAGGGCCGTGAACAAAGCACACGGCATGGTGTGCCTTATCAGTCCGTCAGCACACCAGCCGCTAGTAAATGAGGAGTTTCAGAAATTCCCACCCAATAAAGCAAAGGAAGTATTAGCCACTGCGCCCTCCGCGCCACCCAGCTATTCGGAAACCTGGGTAAGGGAGGAAGTAGTAGAAGAAACGAAAGAGCCCACTGAGGGAGAAGTGGAAAAGGGACCGCTGTGTCCGGTTACGGGTATAAAAAGGGGCCCAAACAGAAACGGTGGGGAGGAACCAGGGGATCTCCTCAACCAGCTTGTGTTGCCTCACAGCTCACACCAGCTGAGAGTTATGATAAATCACGTACGGAAGCTGACCGAGTCAGACGACCCTTCCGTACATTTCAGAGAAGTTGAGCAAACCGCAGCCATTAACGGCTGCGACGATGGGGAAACAGCAAAAATGCTGTTATTTTCGTTAGGCAGTTCAATCCTTCAGTGTCTCTCAGGCGAGAGCAAGAGGGGAACCAAGACTTATGAGGCATTAAAGAATGAGGTCCTGGAAGTGTTGGGGGCGGACAATGAAGGTCCGTTTGCTAGAGTGGGACAGACAGTGCAGATGGAGGGAGAACCCCCGAAGGTTTTTGCCGACAGGCTGTGGCCAGTATATCAGCGCAGCTGTCCAGGTGCGCTAGAGCGCGACGATATGGACGGCGCCGGTTTAAATCATTGGCTTAGGTGCATAGTAGCCAACAGTTTACCAGCCGTCAGAGAGCAGGCAAAAGCATGGTTTGATCCCAATGACCCCAACATTACAGAAGAGTCGGTCTTGAATCGACTCACGTTAGGATATCGCAATATGAGGGGTATGAGAACACGTCCCCTTTAGGGAAAAGTACATGAGGTACGACCCGCAGCCCCGTATCAAAGGGAGTGGCATCAGGAGGGTAATCGCGCCCCGCAGGCAAGTAATGCTTGTTACGGGTGTGGGAAGACAGGGCACTGGCGCAAGAACTGCAGGAACCCTTGGAAGGATTCCAGGGATAAAAATCCCGCAGCCCGAGCCCAGACGCCTGTCCCTGCTAGGGAAGCTAGTGCACCCACCCCTCCCGATGACCTCGAAGTAGTGTTGGGAGCCATGCGCAAATTATTGAGTGCACATGGAAAGGTGGCGGTTGCTACCGGCCCCGTAGGTGCCGCAGGACCGTCTAATAGTACCCAATGACTAGAGCCCGCACAGCCCGTCTACCTGTGTCCGCTCAGCTATGATGCGTGGAAGCGACCTTTGGTGGAGATGGAGGTAGAGAAACAGAAGGGTAGTTATTTGTTGGACACGGGAGCTTCTTGCACCATAATCCATACAGATAGCCCTTTTGACTCGCCGCTATCTACCAAGGTCCCATTCACATTAACGGGGTTCACGGGAAAAGAACAGGCTGGTGCGTTCTCCCTTCCGCTATCCATTCGTTTGGGAGCACTTCACCTCAAGTGGAAGTGCATACTGATGGAATGGCAGGAGGGGGGTGGAAGAGGTATCCTCGGGTCCGATCTCCTATCAGGGCACGGGATCCTCGTGGACCTCAGAAATCACTGTCTCTGGGGGGCTAAGAGTGAAAAAGGCGAGGTAGTAGTAATTCCGGGGGAGGAAGAAACAGGGGTCCTGTGTACCATGCAGCCATCCGGAGGCTACGACCTCGGGCTTATGGTCGCAGATGTCCCAACGGACATGCAAACGTACGTGTCAGATAATATGCACGCGTTTGCAACCCACAAGCACGATTGTGGGAGGGTTACCGGGTTTGAGGTCAGCGTAGATGGGGACCCCATGACCCGGCCCCAAAAACAGTATAACTTCCCCAAAGAAGCAGAACCCGATATGGAGACAGCAATGTCCTCCTTGGTGCAGCAGGGCGTGTTGAGGCCGATAGCCACACACGTAAACTCCCCATTATGGCCGGTTAGGAAGCCGGATAATTCGTGGAGGGCCACGGTGGACTACAGAGTCCTTAACAGTAACATTCCCGCCTGCGCGCCCACGGTAGCAGCAGTTGCTGACCTAATAGGGAGTATCCCAGCGTCTGCGACCACGTTCACGGTGCTGGATATCTCGAACGGTTTTTGGTCTATCCCGCTGCGGCGAGAGGACCAGTACAAGTTTGCCTTTACTTTCAAAGGACAACAGTACACATGGAACTGTCTGCCACAGGGTTTCCACAATAGCCCCAGTATTTTCCATCAGTGTATGGCAGGAAGTTTAAAGGAGTTTAGTCAGCCCAATCAGATAGTACAGTACGTGGATGATTTGCTCCTATTTACGGATTCAAGGGAGGAGCACGGACCACTGCTGGACGAGTTATTGGAGCTGCTAGCGAGAAAGGGTTTTAAAATAAATCCTAAGAAAGCACGGATCCTTCAGCAGGAAGTAAAATTCCTGGGACTGACCATTCGCGCTGGGGAAAGAGCCATAGACAAAGCTAGGAGGGAGTCGGTGCAAGAGTTACCGATTCCCAACAACATAAGGGGTGTGAGGTCCTTCTTGGGACTGACCGGTTACTGCAGGGATTTTATCGAAGACTATGCGGCCACAGCGGCGCCGCTCCTCCGACTCCTCCATAAGGGAGTGGAGTGGTCTTGGGACGAGGGCTGCCAAGCAGCCTTCGAGAAGTTAAAAAGGGATCTGCAGACCGCGCCAGCTTTAGGGGCCATAGATGGGGGGAAGGAGTTTTTCCTGGAGGTAGCTGCCAGCGGAGACAGCTTGAGCGCTGTGCTGCTCCAAGAGCGTCACGGCAAGCTGAGGCCAGTTGTCTATTCATCCAGGGTGTTAACGGATGTGGAGAGAAGTTTCTCCAATTGCGAAAGGCACCTTTTAGCCACGCATTGGGCTGTGAAAAGATCAGCGATCTTCACAGGGCTCTCTCCCATCACTCTCCTCACCCATCACACACCAACTAAGATGCTTCTAGATGGGAGGATTAAAGATGGGACCGTAAGCAGCGTGCGTATTGCGCGCTGGACCCTTCTTCTTTCCCAGATGGATCTTAGAGTTAAAGGTCTTTGCGAGCCCAGGCTTGCGGCCAATTTGGTATACCCCGGTACAGCCCACCGATGTTCGGTGGAAGGGGTGTGGGACGTCAACATAGGTTTGTGGGCCGGGATACATCCCACTGGGCGCGAGATTTATGTTGATGGGTCTAGCACAGTATCTGCTGGCGAACGACTCACAGGGTGTGGAGTTTATGACCCTGCGGCAAACCTTGCCCTGGCGATCAAGCTCCCTAGCACCATGAGCGCACAGCAGGCTGAGCTGTCTGCCGTGGTGTACGTTGTTACCCACCCAGACATTTTCCCAACCCCATACACGATTTGCTCGGACAGTATGTTCACCTGTAATTCGTGTACGGAATACCTGGCCATTTGGTCCCGCCGTGGATACACCTCCGCGGACGGGCGACCTTTAACGGTGAAGCCCTTGCTGGAAAAGATCCTAGCAGCAGTAGGGGAGGAAGGGGAGATTTTCATCCATAAGGTGAAGGCTCACTCCTCCACAGAGCCCCGTTGGGAGGGCAACCAACAGGCGGATGCGCTAGCCAGGGAAGGTGCCCGCAACGGCATTTTCTGGGACCCCTATGGGACCAGACCCATGGCAGCGATCCAAGGCAGGGACGGGAATCCCGGGAACTCCAGGGTAGCATTGCCCCTAGACCTTAAGACCGTCCAGAACCAGGATCCCGCCCTAAAAGCAGTCCTAAAAACCATTGCTGAGGGGAAGCAGGTAGAGGGTCCGTACAGTACGGCAACCCTCTCAGTTAAGGAAGGCATGCTGTTCCGCGAGGAGCAGTGGGTTGTGCCGCAGCAGCACAGGAGGGAATTCCTCCAGTTGGCTCACGAGGGACCAGGGGCAGGGCACCCCGGGCCCGAGGTTACCTGGCAACGGGTAGAGCAAGCGGGATGGTGGCCAGGGCTCAGGGAACAGGTCCGTGAGTTCTGTGCAAACTGTCTCGTGTGTGCTGCAAACAACCCAGACCCCCAGAAAAGGAAAGTGCCCATGGGACACGTAAGAAGGGTAGAGGGACCATGGCAGTCGATACAGATCGACTATATAGGGCCCCTGCCCACCACCCAGGGAGGCTATAAATACTGCCTCGTCTTGGTGGATGTGTTTTCCAAGTGGGTGGAAGCCTTCCCCTGTCGAACAGCTACGGCACTGGGTACTGCAAAAATCTTGGTCAGGGAAGTGTTCTCGCGGTGGGGACTTCCCCGTTTTGTGGAGTCAGACCAAGGGAGTCATTTCACCGGCCAGGTGATGCAGAACACCCTCATGCTTTTGGGCATTGAAGGGAAGTGGCACGTAGCACACAATCCCCAGTCATCTGGGATTGTTGAACGCATGAACCGGACCCTGAAGGAGAAATTGAGGAAAGAGACTAGGAACTCGCCCCAAAAATGGGCGGAAGTTCTGCCTTTAGTCCTCATGGGGGTCCGGGCCAGTCAGTCAAAAAGTACGGGGTACTCCCCGCACGAGGTGATGACTGGGAGGCTCATGCGAACCCCCACCCATGTGCTAGCGCCGGTGCTCACTGAGGGTCAGCTCCAAGAGATAAGCAGGGACAAGTTCGCCCAGACTCTCTTGGAGCGCCTGAAGCAGGTTTATGAGCAGGCGGCTGGGAACATGGGAAGGCAGCATCAGGGCAATCGCCTGTTGCTGGAACCCCGCAAAACGCGGGAGTGGGAAGTAGGAGACCAGGTTATGGTCAGAAACTACGCCAGAGTAGGGAGTCTGGAACCACTGTATATGGGACCCTACAATATTGTAGATAAGGCGAGTCCCATGGTATACGCCGTAAAGGTACCTCGGCGCACTAAGTGGTTCCATGTAAACCAGTGCAAACTGTACAAGCCAGGTGCGCAAGGGAAAACCACAGGGGTAAACCCCGCGAGTGGGGAAGCGCAGCCCCAGGTAGGACCACAAGGCACACAGGCAGGCAAAGCAGCTTGCATCAGGGGAGGAGACATCCTGGAAGATCATGAAGCATTTTTGTGGGGTTGGGAGTCAGATGAGGGAGAATTCCGGGAACTCGAGTCAGATGAGGATAGTGATGAAGACGAGGGGGATTTGGGGAACGAAAGGGTCGCCCCCATTTTAGGTATAGGGAGGACACGGGCTGCAGATGGAGATCCGCACAGGGTGGACACAGAGGCTGCAGGTCCCGAACACAGGAGGGAGGAGCTAGGGGAGGCGGGGCCAGCCGCTGTGAGACCACAGGGAGTGACGGTGAGAACCTCCGAGCCCGAGCCGCCCGCTTTGAACGTCCCGCCCTCGGGGGAGGCAGGGATCGCGAGTGAAGGGCCGCCTGCTGGGCCGAGCAGGGCGGAGCCACAAGCTGCAAGTCCCGAGGTTAGGGAGGCGGAGTCAGCGGAGGCGGAGCCAGCGACTGTGGTGGAACCACAGGTCGTCCCGGTGGAAGTCTCGGAACCCGGTCCGTCGGTCCTGGGGTTCATGCCCCCGACAACTCCTCGTAGGTCAGGTCGGGCACCCCAGCCCAGGAAGATGTGGTCATGTCCCCAGACTGCCCCAAGGCGCAGACTTAAGGTTAAGGCAGCCCAGATAGGATCCGGTCCCATCGCAACAGCAACAGGCTGCGGCAGATCAAAGGAAAGGGTCAGTGCCCTCCCACCGTCGGGAAGAGCTCGCAGCAGCCTTCTCAGAATTTAAAGGGGCCGCCCTGGGAACGGGCGGCGCTGTACAGTAATAAGTTAAGGATAGGTTTCTAAGTTTATAGTTTAAGGTTATAAGTTTATAGTTTTAAATAAGGTTAAGTTTGTAGTTTAATTTTAACAGAAAATGATAAAATGATGGGAGCTTTAGAGATAGGTCTAGTTAAAGTTTATTCAGCGAACGTTGAAGTTTACGTGAGGCGAGGTCAGTGGACCCGCTCACCCTTCACAAAAGCCAGAGACTCTTGCGAGGCTGGCTACCTCATTCTATCTGATCACAGGAACCAAGGAAGGATGGAACGAATTCTAGTATTGCTCGCGGCAATCAGATGTGGATTGGCCTATCGAGGCCGCACCAAGGATGTCGTGGTGTTTGGATGCTCCGGGGACACGGCCCCCATCGCGGTGGATGGGACCGGAAGACGGGAGGCTGAGGAGACCACCACCTATTTCCACAAGGGAAGGTGGCCAGGATGGCTGGGAACGAACTCAACGGAGTATTCCAGCACATTGGGGTTTGCCTACCAAGAGACTTCTTTAATGTGCCCCAAAGTAAGGATCATCGCACCCAGGATCAGCGTCACCGTCGGCAAACGGATTTGTTTGACTTGTAGTGGGAATGTCCCATTGAGCCGATGGTGGTGGCTGCGAAAGCTGAGCAAAAACATGAGGAACTCTTCGGTCGAGTGGGAGCAACTGGGTAATAATACCCATCGGACAATTACGGGGACAAACGGACAAGTGAGAGTCTGTTGGGACAAATGGTGGGAACCGGATGAGGGAATTTATGTATGCATGTGGGGGTCAAAGTACGCTTGCCCCAAAGGCATCTCCATATTTTTCATTAATCAATGGCAGGATAACGGACAGGGGATGAGGTGGGATGCGAGCACCAGGGGTGCGGAGCCCCATACTCTTCGATCCCGGTAAACGCCACTGAACTCATTACGCGCCCACGCAAAGCCCCGCCCACAATTCCGGTGGTTCTAGCTGAAGAGGAAGGGTGCCCTAAAACTAGTAAGGGACCCGGGAATGGTTTGGTACTGGTCCCCACAGACCAGATACTATTCCAGGGGGTACACTACGCGGTGGCCTCGGTGATTTTAAATCTCACCGAGGTGCGGTTACCAGAGTGGTGCCCCAAAAAGACGGAACAGTTATATCAGGTCCTGTTGACCAAGATGTTCAGACAATTTTACGAATTCGATTTCGCGGAAATTGATAAAACAAGTTTGTACACCGCACCACATGAAGTTTTGGATCAAGTAGGGAGGCAAAGAAGGGGTGTAGTGAACGACGCGTTCACTGCTTTTAACACGGGTACATCTGTGGTCAACGCTCTAGACAGTGTGGAGCTGCAGACCCAGATTAATGGTTTAAAGACACAATTAAAGGACATTCTAACAGATGAAAATAAAGTGGTTGGGTCGGGTTTACACGAGGACCAAGCCATGACTCTCCATTTAAAGGAAATTATAGCAGAGTTAGAGAAACATGCAAAGACGGTAAATGCCCTGATTAGGGAAGATCGGAATGCATCCGATCAAGCTGCGCAGAATGAGGTGTGCGTGCTTTACGGGGCGTGGTTACTGGGCGAGGGCCGCAGTAATTTGGAGGATTTAAAACAAGGTCTGGTCCCGTCCTGGATAAGTAACAAACACCTGCGGGCGCTCCACCCTTTTCAGAACGCATTAAGCCCGTGCCAGCTCAGGCTAGCTTCAGAAGCTTACCCAGTCCCCGTGGACTGCGGACGATCAAACCATACTATCATGGGAATAGTATTACGTATGCCGGTTTTGGGCGACACAGCAAAGCCCGCCCCGGTGTATCGGGTAGAGAACATTGGTGTCATTCAGGGGGGAGCCCACATTCGCTATGCAGCGGTTCCACCCTACGTCATCCGCTGGGAGCAAACGATGACAGGTACAGATCTCTCTGGTTGTCGTGGCAGGGGAGCACACATAATACTGTGTCCCCAGCACTTGAATGCCTTTTTAACACCACAGTGCAGGTTCAGAACGGCTGGCGCCAAGTCCATGAATTGCACCATGGAGGCAATGGCACAAGATCATGTGCCTCCGCAGGTAGCATACATCGGGGGTGGAACATATTGTGTTACCACTGCAGCGCAACACTACCAGCATGGAAACCGTAGCCGGTGTCCGGTGAGTGACAGCAGTTTCTGTTTCAAACCCAGGGCGGAAGTTCAAGTAGCACAACAGCGAATTGTCCCAATCCCTGAACCATCCACTGTTCATCTAACGGTAAAAGAGAATTTCACCGACTTGCAGTGATTCATCGCGCATTTCGGATACCTCATTCCCCCTCTCCCTGAACACCTCACCAAGCTTTTAAAAGCCGTCGCGGTGTCACAGAAACATTTTTACACATTAGAACAGAAAACTGTCGAAATAGGAACAGACATTCTGGATATAGTAATTCCACCGTGGTGGAATCTGTTCACTAATATTGAAGTACCTTCATGGATCAGAATAGCCTCCCACATTTTAGTCGTATGCCAAGTTTTTATTGTAGTGTACCTATTGGTCGTACATTGTAAAAGAGACAAACGCCTCACCAAGCATGAAAACACGGGAGAGTGGCGAGAACGTTACGTGCGCGTGCACGATGAAAGCACCATGTGATCGGAAAATGGCGTCACTCCCGCTCGCCACGTGCGCCGCGGAAGTTTGTACTCGATCATGATTTTCAAAGACTGTAAATACGTTGGGAGCTCGACATGTTTTAAGAGTTGGTGTTGATTATTTGGTGATGGTGTTGTAGTTAAAAATGATTGTTTGGTTTTGGGTTTTGTTTTTCCTTTCCCTGAATAAAAAATGTGAATATACAGGTGATACGAGAGGCATCGGCCTGGTTACGCCTGGAAGGAAAACAAGTGGTGTAAGTTTAAAGGCAAATAATGCCTACGGTGCTATAAAATGTAATTTTCTTGGGAAATAAGGACGACACAAAGACCCTAGCTAGGTTTAAGTTATGGGATTAATTTTCTGGATTCGGAGAAAATCGAGATAATATTGCTCACCACAATATTTTTGATACGATAAGCGGAGTTATTCGCATCAACAGGAGGGACTGTAGAATTCGCAATATATCGCGATTTTATTAATAAGGAGAAAACACATAGTTTCGTTCAAACAGCTTTTATTTCAGCAGAATGCTGTCAGGTTTCAAAGTGGACACAGGCAGCTTGTAAAATGGCCGCCGCACCTCGTGGCGGAACATTCTGGACTTTTCGACAGGCAGACAAGATGGCGTTCCAACAAACATTTGTACAAGACCGATTAAGATTCAGCACATTGAAGATAATACACGAGACATCATGGGTTTGCAGTATACACATAGATACTGAAATCGGTCTCCCGGGTACGAATAAAGGCTATTGTACCAAGTAATCAAGGGCCCATCCAAAGACATTAATATGTAAAATCCCAACGACTCTACGATGAGAGAGCCGTTAGCGGGTAGTTACAGAAAACACTTGGAGGCCCCAAAACCCCTCCAGGGAGAACACCGACCGATTAAACAATGGGAGAAATATTAACAGGTACTCAGACATTTACGAGTAGCCCCGAAACCCATTAAAAACGGAGATCACCTATACAAGACATTTGAGCGCCAAACCCAAACAAAAGAAAAGACATTAAGGTTGGGCGGGAAACGGAAGATTTTGCACTATAATTGCAAGCCCCAAACCGTCCATCTTTCTCTTATCCTCTTATCCGATTGACTCTTCATGTTCGTGGCTGCTCCTGTGTTCTTGACTCGCCGTCTTGTTCCTGCTTGCCTGGTGTCTCTTTTAAAAGACTGTTGAACTTTGTGATCCGTTCGGATCTACCTCGTGTCGTGTCACGAAGACCTGTGTTGGTAACCGGCATCGGAACCAAAGGCCCGAGAAGAGATGAGATGAGATGAGAAGAGACGAAGACCATACTTATCGCCACGGTCAGTAAGCCCCGACCGCACCTGTAGGTCGAATAGACATTTCTCCTTGCCAGGAAGACTTCTTTGAACTTTAAAGAACGGACCCCGGAAGATTCTTCTTTGAGATATTGACTGATCTGTGAAACCCATCAGGGCAGATCCTCATGACGGACACCGAGAGATTATTCTCTTAAGTGTTGACTGGTACGTGAAACCAACCAACACAGATCTTCATAACAACAGACGTTCCAGCCTGCTAGCCGGAGCAGAAGCAAGTAAACAAGTGGGGCCAGGAGACCCCCTGATCGACACGTGGGTGCTGCGGTGAAAAACATCCGATCAGCTATTCGGAATTTCTCCGAGTTATCACGAGTGGTGAGCATGAGTCTCGAATCCTACGAATCTAGCTAGGACAGATATTGATAGGGGAGGGTTTAAGTATTAAGGATAATTGTAATGTGTGCCCCCATTTACGGTGTGTCGTTCGTGCCTCGTTTCCCGAGAATTAGTTACATAACTGCGTGTAAGATTGTACTGTCATTAATCTGTGCTTATGACATGTATTTCGTAATCTTGAATATTATGCAATAAAGATTTTCCATTTCGTACCATTCAACCGAGTCTACATGAGTTTCATCTCCATTACTGCTCTCGCATCTAAGTCCAGTGTCTAGAACCGTAAGGGCGAGTGATTCGAACCACTCACAGGTGTGTCTAGTGTTCCCAGACTGGCTGGAGACCAGAACAGGCAACAAGGCCTAGACCCGCACTGACATACAGGCTGCACAGAGCCGCGTGAATCTCACAGGCTGAGAGACACGCACGCAAACCCTTACACATTAGATTGAAAGAAGAAGCTTATAATGTTGTGAAGAATATTAGTAAGCCTGAGGATTGGGAGAGTTTCAGAAACCAGCAAAGGATGACCAGAAAATTGATAAAAAGGGAAAAAATAGAATATGACAGAAAACTAGCAAGAAATATAAAAACAGATTGCAACAGTTACTACAAGTATGTAAAAAGGAAGAGAGTAGCAAAAGTAAACATTGGTCCCTTAGAGGCTGAGAGAGGAGAAATTATTATGGGGAATAAGGAAATGGCAGAAACGATAAACAAATACTTTGTATCTGTCTTCACAGTAGAAGACACAAAAAGCAGACCAAAAATAGTGGGGAACCAAGGGTCTAATGAGGGTGAGGAACTTAACGTAATTAATGTAAGTAGAGAAAAAATACTAGAGAAACTAATGGGACTAAAAGCCAACAAATCCCCTGGACCTGACGGCCTACATCCTGGAGTTCTTAAAGAGGTGGCTGCAGAGATAGTGGATGCATTGGTTTTGATCTTCCAAAATTCCCTAGATTCTGGAATGGCCCCAGCGGATTGGAAGGTCGCAAATGTAACACCGCTATTCAAGAAAGGAGGGAGAGAAAACACAGGGAACTACAGGCCAGTTAGCCTGACATCAGTCGTCGGGAAAATACTGGAATCCATTGTTAAGGAAGTGGTATCAGGGCACTTAGAAAATCATAACATGATTAGGCAGTGTCAATATGGTTTTATGAAAGGGAAATCCTGTTAGAGTTTTTCGAGGATGTAACTAGCAGGGTAGATCAAGGGGAACCAGTGGATGTAATATATTTGGATTTCCAAAAGGCATTTGATAAGGTGCCACATAAAAGGTTATTACACAAGATAAGGGCTCATGGGGTTGGGGGTAATATAATAGCATGGATAGAGGATTGGTTAACGGACAGAAAGCAGAGAGTAGGGATAAACGGGTCTTTTTCAGGTTGGCAGGCTCTAACTAGTGGGGTGCCGCAAGGATCAGTGCTGGGGCCTCAGCAATTTACAATCTGTATTAATGACCTAGATGAAGGGACCGAGTGTAATGTATCCAAGTTTGCTGACAATACAAAGCTAGGTGGGACAGTAAGCTGTGAGGAGAACACAGTCTGCAAAGGGATATAGATAGACTAAGTCAGTGGGCCGTAAGGTGGCAGATGGAGTATAATGTAGGGAAATGTGAGGTTATTCACTTTGGTAGGAAGAATAGAAAAAAGAATGGGGGTGAAAAAATTTAGTTGGTTGCGCCTCCCGTTAGCGCCTTAAGAGGGCGCTAATGGGGCGCAAAGCAACTAGCGCCCGGGCACGGCGATGTTTGCGCCGCTCGCGCAATTAACTAGACATTTTGCGGCGGCGCTAAACACTACCTCTACGATCTCCTGCGCCAGCAGATCGTGACGTCAGTCGAGTGCGCAACGCCCCGGTAGCGCCCCGGAATGGATATTGAGTGGCATCCTCTGCCTTACCGCCTGCCGCTAGCAGTGACAGGTTAAGGGGAGCGTTTTGCAGTCAGGAAGGGACCGGGGGAGCGCTATTTAAAGGCGACCGCTTCCTGCCTTTTTTTGTTGGTGACATTTTTGAACCACGCATTCTGAGAGAGAGAGAGAGAGAGAGAGACTTCTGGAGAGATTCAACGCTGTGTGAAGGAGTTTTGGGTACTGAGCAGCACTTTGCAGGTTCATTTTGATTTGCCCTTCCTTGTATCGATTTAGCAGAGAATGTGGGGGCTGCACTCTGAGCTCTTGGCCTGGTACTCTCCATTGTTCTTTCCAGCAGATTTGATGTACAGGTCTCTCCAGGCCGAGATTCAAGGCTGCAATGAGCAGGATGTGGATGGAGAGCAAGATCAACCCTCCCCTTTAAGAACTGGTCGGCGCCATTGTGTCTGTGTTCCATTGCTGACTGACATCACATGAGCTTCGCCAGCGCTCTGAGTTAGCGCCTCGCTCCTCGGCCTTTGCGCCTTAAGACAGATGTGAAGCGCCTGATTTAGCGCTCCAATCACCTCCAGGGGCGATAAAAGTCAAGTTGCAGTCGGAAGCGCTAATTAACGCCAGGCGCTAATCTTTGCGCCCGGCCGATAATTGCGCCCCAAATGGGGCGATACTGAATTTCTCCCCCAATATCTTTTAAATTGTGAGAAACTTTTAAATGTTGGTGTTCAGAGAGATTTGGGTGTCCTCGTGCAAGAAACACAGAAAGCTAGCATGCAGGTACAGCAAGCAATAAGGAAGGCAAATGACATGTTGGCCTTTATTGCAAGGGTGTTGGAGTATAAGAGTAAGGAAGTCTTGCTACAATCATACAGGGCCTTGGTGAGACCACACCTGGAGTACTGGGCACAGTTTTGGTTTCATTATCTAAGGAAGGATATACTTGCCTTGGAGGCGGTGCAACGAAGGTTCACTAGATTGATTCCTGGGATGAGAGGGCTGTCCTGCGATGAGAGATTGTGTAGAATGGGCCTATACAAGAAGTTTAGTAGAATGAGAGGTGATCTGAAGTGGGGTTGACAAGGTAGATGCTGAGAGGTTGTTTCCCCTGGGCTGGAGTGTCTGGAACTAGGGGGCATAGTCTCAGGATAAGGGGTCAGCCATTTAAGACCGAGATGAGGAGGAATTTCTTCACTCAGAGGGTTGTGAATCTTTGGAATTCTCTGCCCCAGAGGGCTGTGAATGCTGAGTCTTTGAGCATATTCAAGGCTGAGACTGATAGATTTTTGGACTCTAGGTGAATCAAGGGATATGGAGATTGGGCGGGAAAGTGGAGTTGAGGTCGATGATCAGCCATGATCTTATTGAATGGCGGAGCAGGCTCGAGGGGCCGTATGGCCTACTCCTGCTCCTACTTCTTCTGTTCACCCCTCCACCCTCCTTTATCCCTCCAGCCCTCCACCCTCTCCACCACTCCACCCTCTGCCACCCTCCATCACCCTTCCTCCACCCTTTTCCACTCTCCTTCACCCCTCCATCCTCCTCCACCCTCCTCCACCCTCCTTCACCCTCCTTCACCCCTTCACTCTCCTTCACCCCTCCATCCTCCTCCACCCTCCTTCACCCCTTCACCCCTCCATTCCCACATCATATTAAAAGCTAGCTTTAGAATTGTTGTCAAAAGCAGGAACCATTTGGAGTAAGATTTATGATCTAAAATGGCGAGACTGATTATAGACCCAGTTAAACACATGGGGCTGTGTTTATTTTGAAGTGTGAGTACATGAAAGTTGTACTTTTAAATGAAATGAGCAAAACCTGGTTAGCATACTGCAGTTTGCAGAATTTCTTTTGCAGTGTTTTTACATCAGTTTCAGAAGGTATAAATTATTTTAAATAGCTAAGCTATGTTTAAGTCATCAAATAACTACTGGTGAATTTAAACACTGTCTTAAATTCACAAAGATAAGTACAGATGTCAGGGAACACCACCACCTCCAAGTTCCCCTCCAAGTCACAGACTAACCTGACTTGGACACAGATCATCACTTCATCGCCACTGGGTCAAAATCCCGGGATTCGCTGATTCCCTCCTGAACACTGCAGCAACACTCCAAGGCATCTTCGGCAGCACCTCCCAAACCCGCAACCTCTTCCACCAAGAAGGACAAGGGCAGCAGGCGCACGGGAACACCACCACCTCCAAGTTCCCCTCCAAGTCACACACCATCCTGACTTGGAAATATATCGGCCGTTCCTTCATCGTCGCTGGGTCAAAATCCTGGAACTGCCTCCCTAACAGCGTTGTGGGAGTACCTTCACCACACGGACTGCAGCGGTTCAAGGTGGCTCACCGCCACCTTCTCGAGGGCAATTAGAGATGGGCAATGAATGCTGGCCTTGCCAGCGACGCCTACATCCCATAAACGAATAAAAAAAATCATCACTGTGGGAGCAGTACCGCCATAAAGACTGCAGCGGTTGAAGAAGCAGGCCAATGACCACCTCTTCAGGGCCTCGCGAGCACTGCATGTATTCCCAAGAACAAATCTATAAGAAAAGGAGAGAGGCCTTTTGGTCCATCTAACTCATCCTTCCAGAGAAACCTACAATTTTCCTCCACCACAGCATCCAACTGCTTCTTCAATGACTCCATAGATTGTGGGTTCGAGCTCCACTCCAGGACTTCAGCACATCGGGGTAGAGTTTCCGGGGCGCGAATTGCGCTGAAAATCGTGCAAGTTTCTCGAAGTGAGGTTATGGTTCAAGCTTCCGCTCAAACCTATTTGCATAATCACAAACGTAAAATCTTCCATCAACCAGCTCAATCGGGCAGCGTTTTAGAACATAATGTTTATTTTCACTTGCATTAAAAAATATTCCTTGATATATTTAAGAGCGGTAACCTGGTGCAGTTTGATTAATATAGCTGACAGTGGGTTAATCACAAAAAATAAGCACTTTTAATCAGTCCACCACCTGTGAGTTACCCGATTTTAAATTACTGAAAATGACTTTAAGAACTATACAGAACCATTGACTAGTTTCATTGGTGTACACTAGTCAGTTTCTTAGTAAATGACATGTTTTTAATGTTTAAAAGATTTGAAAGGTGCCTATTAGTGTCCTTGCGCTTAAAAAAAGGCTTAATTTTAAGAGCCTCCTCAAAGGGCCACAAACAGGCACAATTAGCGGAAACTCGCCCTGCTGACTCATTCGATCTGGGGGCGTGGCCAGTTTTGTGGGCGGGGCCAGCTTCCAACGATATGTTTCTTAAACCAGCGCAAAAGATCGCGGAAACGGCACATAACTTGTGCTTGAAATTCCTCGATCTTTTGCGCTGGTTTGGCCGATTTGAGGCAAAACTCTACCCCATAATCCAAGCTGACACTTCAGTGCCGTACTGAGCGAGTTTTTATTCGAAGAAGAGCAGGGGAGTTGTCCCGGTGTAATGGCCAACATTCACTCTTCAACCAACACCACCGAAAACTGATTAATTGGTTAATTAATCTGGTTGTTTGTCGGACCTTGCTGTGCGTAAAGTGACAACACTTCAAAATTAATTCTTTGGCTTGGGACATTCTCAGGACATGAAAGGCACTATATCAATTTTTTTTTAAATTTATTCATTCATGGGACGTGGGCGTTGCTGGCAAGGCCGGCATTTATTGCCCATCCCTAATGGCCCCTGAGAAGGTGGTGGTGAGCCGCCTTCTTGAACCAGTGCAGTCCGTGTGGTGAGGGTGCTCCCACTGTGCTGTTAGGGAGGGAGTTCCAGGATTTTGACCCAGCGATGATGAAGGAACAGCGATATATTTCCAAGTCGGGATGGTGCGTGACTTGGAGGGGAACTTGAAGGTGGTGGTGTTTCCATGCGCCTGCTGCCCTTGTCCTTCTAGGTGATAGAGATCGCGGGTTTGGGAGGTGCTGCCGAAGAAAAATGCAAGTTCTTTCGCTCTGTAGCAGAGACAGTGGCCACTCTTTAAAGTGCTTGGATGGGTGACGGTGACTCTTTGTTGGCTTTGCTTACGCCTCCATTGCTGACCTTGTTGAGGTCCAGGCCTGTCTCGGAAGTTTTGACTCTGTCAGTGCAATATAGCCAAGGCTCCTTCCACAGACAGACTAATCAATGCAGAATTTCGCACCCGGACCAGAATTTCTACTGTCATTCTCCCCACCCCTTGTTATACTTCCTCAAATAGTTTTTCCTGTTGTAATTAGTTTGGAGCCAGTGCTTGATGTACCAATCCCATTATCTAATCGGAATCCAAATGGTGTCAGGATACCAAGGATAGGATTCTCCTCTTCACTGGAGTATGACGGTGAGGTGGGCCGTGGAGGGACCCTGTACCCTGAGACCGCTCAATCCCCCACCCATTTTTTTGGCAAGGCATTCTCCAGGGAGGGATCGCCACCATGAGAGAGCCTACAAACGATCAGCAACCTGAAGATGTGGTAGTGCAGCAGCACCAGAAGACGTGCCAAGGGACCTTAAGATGTAGAAGAACCAAAAGGTGAAGAAACCTACCAGTCTTGTAGGCCTCAGCAGATTGAGGCCTACAAAGGTAAGTGCTGGGTCTGAACAGGAAGTAGAGGAGGCCTCTCCTAGGCCCCCTCCCTCCATTTAGAGAAATCGGGACCTTTTTCACAGCTACCCCGAGCCTACTAACACCTTTCACCATGCAGTCCCGGGGAGCAGCAGTAACAGGGATGGCCGCAGGAAAATCCACTGGGAACTCGAGGCCCAGGACCCGGCTCTCATTTACATGCGGCAGGTGGGGAAGAGCAGCCAGTGGGGGTCCTGGCGGAGGCAAGGGGTCAGAGCGGGAGCACAGCAAAAGGCTTTACCACCAATTTTGCCCCTTTTCTGCTGCTATCCTGGCCCATTAGGGAGTAGAAAGCAGAGGAAACCCCAATCTCAAGCCTCTAATCCCCATTATGTGCATATTGTTAATCACCATTCATTTCACACCTTGTGCACTGAATAGTGTTGAAAGGTGAAATGCACAGGGACTCTGTAACACCACCATTGGCAGCTCCTTAACCAACTGGTTTTTGCAATTTGGCAGGCTAATAAGCAAGGTGTAAAATGCATGAGGATTACTGAGCTCTAAATCAATGAAGATTTGTGTCACATTCAGATGCAGAACAGCAATGACTGGTTTTGGGGTTTTTGAAACAATCCAACAGCTTCATGGTCAGCTTTTCATTGCCAGATTTTTTTTAATTGAAATCAAATTCTCGAACTGCCACTGTGGGATTTTAACTCACTTTCACTGGATTATTAAACCAGGCCTCTGGATTACTAGTCCAGTAACATAACCATTGCACTACCGTTCTCTTGGCAGGACTGGCTTTGGTACATCGGGTATTGGTTACTACTATTGAAGATCTAGTTGCCACGTATCACCGAACTATCTCACTTTGCTCGGTGAGACAGCCACCTGTTAAGCCACAACTATTACTGCAAGCGCCTGAGCAGTACATTTGGCATAGAGGCGAAACACAGCAAATTGCTTTGAAACATTTTTTTTCTAAACAGCCACCAGTTAACTGATGTTTTTATACAGTATCTTTTTTTAAATATATTTATTGTACTGAGATTGGGATGTTTCCAAATCCCGAGCAGGTTCGCTGCAGGAACAACATTCTCATGCCACAGAATTTGCTCCGTTTTTAGTGCAGAAAGGGACCTTGAGCTGACGCAGAATTTTAGGGACCTTGACTGTTTGCTTGGGAGCGCCTCTCTCCGACAGCCCAGAATCCTACACACACGAGCCTGCCTAATGAAGGGTGACACCAGCGGTGTTGGAGGGAGTAGCACATCTTTGTCTTGCTGTCTCCGCTCCACGGCAAAGTCCTTTGTCCTTTCCCGCCGACTTCTCAAGGATGTTAGGGCTCAAGACATTTCACATCCAGTCAAGTCAAGAGAGACAGGTCAGCATGTCCCCCAGAGTAGCAGTGGATACAGTGGCTTGAATCTCTAAGTTTCTTTATGCTTAACCTTACAACTAGCACACTCATGCTCTGCCAGGGCTCTGTCCGTCCGGCCAGAGGCAGAAAGCCCTGGAGTCAACCACAACTTTGGAAGGTAATTGGGAGTTGGAGTCCAACTGTGCCATTCAAGAGGTGGTAAAGAGTGAATCTGCCCTTTTGAAATACCACTCGATCAGGCTGCCTGGATGTTTGAAACCATCGATTCAAGGGTCCCAGAGAATTAAATGGGGCAGCTCCCAATACCCTTGCTTTATGGTGGAGCCCTTTGCTCTGGATTTCACGAAAGTCACGTTATTCAACTTTTGTGGGATTTGTTTTGCACTTCTCCCCTTTGGGGAGCTTACAAGGATGTCTGCCCAGATTTGCACAAGGGTTCCATTCATAAATGAACCTTATCGGTAGGTAGGTGGGACAGTCCAACTTTCTAGTCAAGTGTTTGGAGGAACGGGTCTCTGCTGACATGAGTCTGATGGTAACATACCTGAGGGCTGGTCTGCGGTCAGTTTGGCCACAGAGACCTGTAAGGCAGAGAGCTTGGCTTTCATGTTGCGGATCCCATCAGTAAAACGGTTTTCCTGTCCTTTTAGGAATTGTTGCATTTGTCGGATGGCAGTTAGGACCTTCTGTGTTAACTCTCTTTCTCTCTCCACGGATGTTGCCTGGCCTGCTGAGTTTTTCCAGCGTTTTCTGTTGTTATTTTGGATTTCCAGCATCCGCAGTATTTTGCTATCGTATTAGTGTTTGGTTCACTGCCACCTCTCTTCTAGGAATGCCTACCTTGAAGAAGTTCTGCCCTTCTCTTCGACGGGATTTCCGTTTGGCTCTTCAACCTTGTTCATCGTCATTGCTTTCAGTTTCCCTTCTCGTGTTTGATCAGGTATCTGCCAAGACTCGGTTTCACAGCCACATTACTTTCCTCAGCAACTGTCTCCGGTTCCGACTTATCCCACGTGGATTCCTATTAAACTTCCACCCTTCGTGTTTCGGATCAACCCAGGATTACAAATATCTCCAAGATATTCATCGTTCCTCCAACTACTGCTCTCGCCGCATCTTGAGATCCACGCTCAACGCCATGCGGCGCCACATGAACACTCTCGACCTCTCTCTTCAGCAGCACCGACGCACTCTATCTCAAAGCTGTCCGGGTCCACAGTTCCATTTCATCCTTCGACTCATCCGACGCTTCAACAAAAAACTTTTCTTCTTCCTTTCCGATGTCAAGGATCGCAAGCTTCATCAACTCTTGGACAGCAACGCCCCTCCGGAACCTTCTTCCCCTTCACTTTCCTCTGACCCCCCTTCTCCCAATCTCACCCCCTGCCGCGTTTTCACTATCCCCTCTGACCTTCCCCTCTCTGACCCCGAACGATCAGTCCTCAGCAAAGGCCTGAGCTTCATCCCCTTACGCCCCCATCTCAATGAATTTCGAGCTCGGCACGATGCTGAGCTCTTTTTCCGCCGCCTCCGTCTCCGTGCCCACTTCTCTGGCCAGGAGCCCCGCACGGCTGACCCTTTCTCCCGCTTTCAGAATTCTCGTTCCACCTGGACCCCTCCCTCTGGCCTCTTACCCTCTCTAGATCTTTTCATTGCTAACTGCCGCCGTGACATCGGCCAGCTCAATTTCTCTGCTCCCCTCACTCACTCCAACCTACCTCCCTCTGAACTTGCAGCACTCCATTCTCTCCGATCCAACCCTGACATTGTCATTAAACCTGCTGACAAGGGTGGCGCTGTTGTTGTTTGGCGAACCGACCTCTACCAAGCGGAAGTTGAACGCCAACTCCCCGACACCTCCTCCTACCTCCACCTGGACCATGACCCCACTACAGAACATCAAGCCACTGTGTCCAAGACTGTCACTGACCTCATCTCCTCTGGAGATCTTCCCCCCGCGGCCGCCAACCTCATAGTTCCCCAACCCCGCACAGCCCGCTTCTACCTCCTTCCCAAGATCCACAAACAAGACTGCCCTGGTAGACCCATCATTTCAGCCTGCTCTTGCCCCACGGAACTTCTCTCTTCCTATCTCGATTCTATTTTTTCTCCCCTTGTCCAGTCTCTTCCCACCTACATCCGCGATTCCTCTGACGCCCTCCGCCACTTTAACAGTTTCCAGTTTCCTGGCCCCAAGCGCCTCCTTTTCACCATGGACGTACAATCCCTCTACACCTCCATCCCCCACCAGGATGGCCTGAGGGCACTCCGCTTCTTCCTTGAACAGAGGCCCAACCAGTCCCCATCCACCGCCACCCTCCTCCGCCTGGCTGAACTTGTTCTCACATTGAACAACTTCTCCTTTGATTCCACTCATTTTCTCCAAATCAAAGGTGTTGCTATGGGTACCCGCATGGGTCCTAGCTATGCCTGCCTTTTCGTGTGATATGTGAAACACTCTTTGTTCCAGTCCTACTCGGGTCCCCTCCCTCACCTCTTTTTCCGGTACATTGACGACTGTATCTGTGCCGTCTCCTGCTCTCGCCCTGAACTAGACAATTTCATTCACTTTGCCTCCAATTTCCACTCTTCCCTCACCTTCACATGGTCCATCTCCGACTCTTCCCTCCCCTTCCTCGACTTCTCCGTCTCCATCTCTGGGGATAGGTTATTGACCAACATTTACTACAAGCCCACTGACTCCCACAGCTACCTGGACTACACTTCCTCCCACCCCGCCTCCTGTAAGGACTCTATTCCCTTCTCCCAGTTTCTCCGTCTCCGCCGCATCTGTTCTGACGATGCCAACTTCCATACCAGTGCTTCCGACATGTCTTCCTTTTTCCTCAACCGAGGATTCCCCTCTACCGTGGTCAACACGGCCCTCGACCGTGTCCGTTCCATCTCCCGCACATCTGCCCTCACACCGGCCCCTCCCTCCCGGAACCACGATAGAGTTCCCCTTGTCCTCACCTTTCACCCCACCAGCCTCCACATTCAACGGATCATCCTCCGCCATTTCCGCCACCTCCAACGTGATCCCACCACCAAACGTATCTTCCCCTCACCTCCCCTTTCAGCATTCCGTAGGGACCGCTCCCTCCGCGACACCCTAGTCCACTCCTCTATCACCCCCCAACACCCCTTCCCCTTCACCCGGCACCTTCCCATGCAAGCGCAGGAGATGCAACACCAGCCCTTATACCTCCCCCCTTCCCACTCTCCAGGGCCCCAAACACCCCTTCCAGGTGAAACAGCGATTTACTTGTACTTCTTGCAATCTAGTATACTGTATTCGCTGCTCACGATGTGGTCTCCTCTACATTGGGGAGACCAAACGCAGATTGGGTGACCGCTTTGCGGAACACCTCCGTTCAGTCCGGAAGGGTGACCCCGAGCTTCCGGTCGCTTGTAATTTTAATTCACCTCTCCACGCCCACTCAGACCTCACCGTCCTCGGCCTCTTGCATTGTTCCACGGAAGCTCAGCGTAAGCTCCAGGAACAGCACCTCATCTTCCATTTAGGCACTTTACAGCCTTCCGGACTCAATATCGAGTTCAACAATTTCAGATCATAACCCCGGCCCCTACCACATATATATACATTTTATCCACTCTTTTGGTCCGTGCCTTTTTCCTTTTTTTCTCTCTCTCCCCCCACGGCAGCTGTCTCTGATTCTGCCAGCATTTCACACCTTACCTTTTGTTTCTCAACCTGTCCCATTACCATCTCGTCTTGCCTTGAGCATCTCTCAATGTCTCTACTCACTAAAGACCATCCCTTTTGTTCTTTTATTCCTCCCCCCAGCCTCCCCCTTGCATTTTTATCTGTTTATTTCCTGCTCTCTCAGTTCCGACGAAGGGTTTCGACCTGAAACGTTAACTCTCTTTCTCTCTCCACGGATGTTGCCTGGCCTGCTGAGTTTTTCCAGCGTTTTCTGTTGTTATTTAGGACCTTCTGTCTGTTCAGGCAACCCTACACAATGAAAATAGGAGTGAATTGGAGGTTAGTTCTGACATTCACCGATTTCTCTGCAGCCTTTGACACGGTTGACCACATCACCCTCCTCCAATGCCTTTCCTCCTTGGTTTCACTGTTACCGATCGAATCGTAGCCAGAGCATCTCCAGAAATAGCTTCTCTTCCCTTCCCTAAAATATTACCTCAGAGTCCTCCAAGGATCGATCCTTAGCCCCCTCCTCTTCCTCACCTATATGGTGCCCCAGGTGACATCATCCAAAGACATAGGATCAGCTTCCACATGTATGCTGATGACACCCAGTTCTTCTTCTCCACCACCTGTCTTGACCAATGTTCCCTCTAGTATTTTTTGGGTGTGCGGGCCCTTTAAGGGGCTGCGCAGCCCATTCATAATACCACACATGCGCGGTTTTTCCCGTTTAAAAGCCGGTGAGCCGGCTGCGCGGGAGCTCCAGAGCGTTGCACGGCCGCGCAGCTTAACGGGAACATTGCTCTTGACCCCTCCACTGCCTCTCTGTTGTCAGACTGCTTGTCCAACACCCAGTCTTAGATAAGCCTTAATTTCCTCCAGTTAAACATTGGGAACAAAGCCATCATCTTAGGCCCCCAACCAGAAATTCTGTACCCTTGTCATAAATTCCATCCCCCTCCCAGGCCACTGACTATTCGCAACATCGGACTCCCAAGCTGAGCCTCTGACCCCATATCCTCTCCATTGCAAAGACCGCCGCTGACCTCCATCTCCACCTCCATCATATACCTGCCTCCTGCCCTAACTCAGCCCACCTGTCACTGAAACCCGATTCCATCTCTTTGCCAGCTCCAGCCTTAATTGCTCCAATACTCTGCTGGCCGGCCTCCCTCAAATCCTCCACTCTTTGTAAACTTCAGCTGCCCATGTCCTATCCTGTATCAAGTCCCGCTCACCCATCACTCTTGTCCTTGTCTACCTACATTGGCTCCCAGTCCTCCAATTTAAAAGCAAAATATGCGGATGCTGGAAATCTGAAATAAAAACAGAAGATGCTGGAAACACTCAGCAGGTCAGGCAGCATCTGTGGAGAGAGAAACAGAGTCAACGTTTCAGGTCGATGACCTTTCGTCAGAGCTGCCTGATCTGCATCTGCATATTTTGTTCCAGCTTTTCTGTTTTTACCTCCAATTTAATATTCTCATCCTTGTGTTTACATAAAAACATAAGAACATAAGAAATAGGAGCAGGAGTAGGCCAATTGGCCCCTCGAGCCTGCTCCGCCATTCAATGAGATCATGGCTGATCTGATCCTAACCGCCAATCTACTATCACAGAACCATCTCCTGAACCTAACAGAATTGGACACACGAAATAGGAGCAGGATCAGGCTACACGGCCCCTGGGCCCGCTCCGCTACCCACAGGGCCATGACCGATCCGAACCTAGACTCATGTCCAAATTCCTGCCTGCTCCCCGTAACCCTTAATTCCCTTTACTTCTAGGAAACTGTCTATTTCTGTTTTAAATTTATCTAATGATGTAGCTTCTACAGCTTTTTGGGGCAGCATATTCCATGGACCTACCACCCTCTGAGTGAAGTAGTTCCTTCTCATCTCAGTTTTGAAAGAGCAGCCCCTTATTCTAAGACTATGCCCCCTAGTTCTAGTTTCACCCGTCATCGGGAACATCCTCCCCGCATCCACCCGATCCAACCCCTTCACAATCTTATATGTTTCAATAAGATCGCCTCTCATTCTTCTGAACTCCAATGAGTAGAGTCCCAATCTACCCAACCTCTCCTCATATGTCCATCCCCTCATCCCCGGGATTAACCGAGTGAACCTTCTTTGTACTGACTCGAGAGCAAGTATGTCTTTTCTTAAGTATGGACACCAAAACTGTATGCAGTATTCCAGGTGCGGTCTCACCAATACCTTGTACAACTGAAGCAATACCTCCCTATTTTTATATTCTATCCCCCTAGCAATGAAAGCCAACATTCCATTGGCCTTCTTAATCACTTGCTGCACCTGCATACATGTTTAAATCCATTTATGACTTTCTTCTCCCTCTCTATGTATCCTCCCCCAGCCCTACAGCCTCTTCCCTACCCGAACTCTCCGTTACTCTGACTCTGCCATTTTATTCATCCCCCTCCCCTTTGCCCCACCATTGGAAGCTATGCCTTTACCTGCCTGGGCTCCATGCGCTGAAAACCCACCTCTTTGACCAAGCTTTTGGTCACCCCCCATCCTAATATCTCTTTCTCTGGCGGGACCCATTTTTGTCTGATTATACCTTTGTGCAGCACCTTGGGATGTTTCTCTACATTAAAAGCACTATGTAAATGCAAGCACACACATTAAGAAGAGTACTATTTATTTTAACAATTTCATCGAAAAAAATTAAATAGTCACCAGAACTTTGCCTGTTGTTTTGGTAAAGATACTTATTTTATTATCCTCATGAAGACGGTCCTTCCCTGGCAGAGCTGCCATTGACGGGGAGTATCCTGTGCTCCTCTGTAGGAAACATCAGAAGCCACAACTTCAGACTAGCTTGGGAGCCGCCAGATCCCATGGATGGATCTATAAACTGTACCAGGCCCATATGGCTGTGGGCAGCTCTCAGGCTGGTTTAACGGTGCATCTCTTCCCCCAGGGTTTTCTTTGTCAGTGAGGTTACCATCCAGCCTAACAAGGAGCGATCTTCAACCTGAGGTCTCCAGGCGCATAATAAAAGCGAGAGAAAATTCTGCTGAAACGTAGAAAGGCCATTTGACCCATCGCGCCCATTCCTTCCACAGCCCACTTACAATCTGCCCAATCATGGACTGCCCAACAGGTTAACCTTCTGTGGCATTAATTCGGCACAATTACTCCCAGATTCATAAAAGTGATCGAGTGAAACTCCAGAATGTTTATCTATCCTCAAATATCAACTCCTCAATCCTGACCTGCTGCCCTCTCAAGCAACAATACTCCCCAGCTCCCCAATCCCAGCTCCAACAGCAGAAGATCTATACGTATCTCATGGAGAATTTGCTCATCTCAGTTCATCACCAGACGTTTTTCCAATTCTTTTTTGGAGGACTGATTAACACAGCAGCCTCTGTGTTTTCTGGGAGTCTTTCTGTGGGGCAGAAAGAAAACCACCTGAGGGGGAAAAAAATGACCACTGCCTCTGTCTCATATGTATTTGCACAGGCTGCTTTTAATGCCATTCCATATCAACAGCAAGAATAGATGGCAGGAAGGATGCGGTTGACAGGACAGTGGGTTGTCTGTACAGGGCAGGATGTGGCATCAGATGCTGACAAAATCCAGCAGCAAGTTTGCCAGCAGTTTACACTGGCACATGGCTGCTATGGGGCTCGGGGCTGGCGCTGATTAGTGCCAACTTAGAATATGTCATTCAGGCAATTTATACTAGTAAACCCAGGGTAGATTTCAGTAAGACGGACTCAACTCCATTTACCATTATTAACATACTGTAAATTGCTCTGAGAATACAGTTAAACTCCAGTCTCAGTACCGTAGCCACTACAACAACAACTTGTATTTATAATAGTGCCTTTAAAGTAGTAAAACGCCCAAGGCTCTTCACAGGAGCGTTATCAAACAACATCTGACTAAAGCACCAGAGTGTCCCAGATTGTTTATCTTTATTGTCTTTTTAGCTTTCAGGATTCCTGAATTAATGTCAATTCATAGAATCATAGAATAGTACAGCACAGAAGGAGGCCATTCGGCCCATCGAGTCTGTGCCAAGCAGATTTGCTGACAAGTCAGTGCTGTGGGCTGATAGGTTGAAACGCTCTGAAACTCATTTTATAAGACACCTGGCAGCTATTAGAGAGAAGAGTTTTGACCCGTTTGCCTGGGCTGGATTGACGTAGCGCACTCCCTATACGATTCCTTTTAAGTTGTGAAGGAATATGGTGGAGGACTTGCAAATTAAAAATTGGCAATTGAAAATAAGAAAGTAAGCAAATTGTTCATGTTTACATTGAGGAACAGTGAGGCAGTGATTAATTGGGTTCCTTTTGTTTGACGTCAGCTGAAGTGATGATGCTGAGAGCTCGCTGATAGGGGTGTAAGGTCAGGGGTTGATCAGGTGAAGTGATGATGCTGAGAGCTCGCTGATAGGGGTGTAAGGTCAGGGGTTGATCAGGTGAAGTGATGATGTTGAGAGCTCGCTGATAGGGGTGTAAGGTCAGGGGTTGATCAGCTGAAGTGATGATGTTGAGAGCTCGCTGATAGGGGTGTAAGGTCAGGGGTTGATCAGGTGAAGTGATGATGTTGAGAGCTCGCTGATAGGGGTGTAAGGTCAGGGGTTGATCAGCTGAAGTGATGATGCTGAGAGCTCGCTGATAGGGGTGTAAGGTCAGGGGTTGATCAGGTGAAGTGATGATGTTGAGAGCTCGCTGATAGGGGTGTAAGGTCAGGGGTTGATCAGGTGAAAGTGATGATGTGAGAGCTCGCTGATAGGGGTGTAAGGTCAGGGGTTGATCAGTGAAGTGATGATGCTGAGAGCTCGCTGATAGGGGTGTAAGGTCAGGGGTTGATCAGGTGAAGTGATGATGTTGAGAGCTCGCTGATAAGGGTGTTGTAAGGTCAGGGGTTGATCAGCTGAAGTGATGATGCTGAGAGCTCGCTTGATAGGGGTGTAAGGTCAGGGGTTGATCAGGTGAAGTGATGATGCTGAGAGCTCGCTGATAGGGGTGTAAGGTCAGGGGTTGATCAGCTGAAGTGATGATGTGAGAGCTCGCTGATAGGGGTGTAAGGTCAGGGGTTGATCAGCTGAAGTGATGATGTTGAGAGCTCGCTGATAGGGGTGTAAGGTCAGGGGTTGATCAGCTGAAGTGATGATGCTGAGAGCTCGCTGATAGGGGTGTAAGGTCAGGGGTTGATCAGCTGAAGTGATGATGTTGAGAGCTCGCTGATAGGGGTGTAAGGTCAGGGGTTGATCAGCTGAAGTGATGATGCTGAGAGCTCGCTGATAGGGGTGTAAGGTCAGGGGTTGATCAGGTGAAGTGATGATGTTGAGAGCTCGCTGATAGGGGTGTAAGGTCAGGGGTTGATCAGCTGAAGTGATGATGTTGAGAGCTCGCTGATAGGGGTGTAAGGTCAGGGGTTGATCAGCTGAAGTGATGATGCTGAGAGCTCGCTGATAGGGGTGTAAGGTCAGGGGTTGATCAGGTCAAGTGATGATGTTGAGAGCTCGCTGATAGGGGTGTAAGGTCAGGGGTTGATCAGGTGTATTTGAAAGGAGACAGGCAGCAAAGCAGCATCCCTCTAAGAATGGACAGTAATGGAATGATACAAAGATACAAAATGATTGCGTGCGACCAGCAGGTGGAAACGGTGGGACCTTGAGGAATGGGGAACATGAGGAGCAACAGAGGGAGCAGTAGAAGGGGACAAAAGAGAACAGAAAGGTTACCACACAAGGGGTGGACATTCTGAGACTGGTCAGAAGGTGGAAAAATGGGTGTCCTCAATGCATATGGTCTTCAGTTATATGGACCAGGAAGTACCCAGGTTCAGTACCTGGTCTGTGCTGAGTTAACGGATTTCAGCCAGGTTGGTCTCAGTACCACCAGACTGAGGAGAGGAAATACAGCCAGGTTTCCCCCACTTCAACGCTTTCCACTTGTCCCGGCTGGGAAGTGCGCATGTGTGTATGTTGCTGGAAGACAGGATCGAGCTTGCGTGTGCTGTCCCCACAGTAAAATAGCCTGCCGCTACACACTGCCCAGGCTTGTACTCGGGCAACGTAAAGGACAATAGTCGATAAGGTATTCCCTCATGAGCTAACATCTTCAGTAGAGGAGGGGAGAAATTGGGGGTGGAATATGGAAAGCAGAGAGAAGAAAAGTAAAAAGAAGCATAAAATTACAAAGCGATATTAACCGATTAAGTGAATGGGCAAAACTGTGGTAAATGGATTTCAATATAAGCAAGTGTAAGGTCATCCACTTTGGACCTAAAAAGTATAGATTAGAGCACTTTCTAAATGGTGAAAGGCTAGAAGCAGTGGCGGTCAAAGAGACTTGGGGGTCCATGTACGTAGATCATCAACAGGTCATGGACAGGTACAACAAATAATCAAAAAGGCTAATGGAATGCTGGTCTTTATATCTAGAGGACTGGAAAACAAGGGGTAGAAGTCATGCCACAGCTATACAAAGCCCTGGAGCACTATGTTCAGTTCTGGGCACCACACCTTAGGAAGGATATATTGGCCTTGGAGGGAGTGCAGTGTAGATTTACCAGAATGACACCTGGACTCCAAGGGCTTATGTTACGAGGAGAGATTACACAAATTAGGGTTGTATTTCCTAGAAATTAGAAGATTAAACAACAATTTGATCATCGTTTTCAAGATATAAAGAGGAACTGATAGGGTAGATAGAGATAAACTATTTCCACTGGTTGGGGAATCTAGGACACAGCCTTATAATTAGAGCCAGATCTTTCAGGAGTGAAGTTAGGAAACACTTCTACATGCAAAGAATGGTAGAAGTTTGGAACTCTCATCCGCAAATGACAGTTGATGCTGGGTTAATTATTAATTTAAAATCTGAGATTGATAGATTTCTGTTAACCAGGGTATTAAGGGATATGGGGCAAAGGCGGGTATGAAGAGTTAGGTCGCAGATCAGCCATGATCTCATTGAATGGAGGAACAGGTTCGAGGGGCTAAATAGCCTACTCCTGTTCCTATGTTCCTCGAAGAGAGAGAACAGGAAGGAACCTTCTGATAGAAAAGAGGTCAGGAGATCTGAGTCAGGAAGAACCAGTCAAAGGAACAGAAAAAACAGAATTACAGCTGACCTGTGGAAGATGAGGAAAGAATATTTCCAGCAAAAGTGCAAACTGAGGTGTCCTCATCCACTGTCTTAAACATCCACTCCCTCTACCTCCAGCACACCGTGGCTGCAGTGTGTACCATCTACAGGATGCACTGCAGAAAGTCGCCAAGGCTTCTTCAGCAGCACCTCCCAAACCCGCGACCTCCACCACCTAGAAGGACATGGGCAGCAGGCGCATGGGAACACCACCACCTCCAGGAAAGACCGGCATTTATTGCCCATCCCTAGTTACCCTTCAAAAGGTGGTGGTGAGCCTTCTTCTTGAACCACTGCAGTCCGTGTGGTGAAAGTTCTCCCACAGTGCTGTTAGGTAGAGAGTTCCAGGAATTTGACCCAGTAATGATGAAGGAACGACAATATATTTCCAAGTCAGGATGGTGTGTGACTTGGAGGGGAACTTGAGGTGGTGGTGTTCCCATGCACCTGCTGCCCTTGTCCTTCTAGGTGGTAGAGGTCGTGTGTTTTGGAGGTGCTGTCGAAGAAGCCTTGGCGAGTTGCTGTAGTGCATCCTGTAGATGGTACACACTGCAGCCACGGTGCACCATTGGTGGAAGGAGTGAATGTTTAAGGTGGTGGATGGGGTGCCAATCAAGCGGGCTGCTTTGTCTTCGATAGTGTCGAGCTTCTTGAGTGTTGTTGGAGCTGCACTCATCCAGGCAAGTGGAGAGTATTCCATCACACTCCTGATTTGTGCCTTATGGATGGTGGAAAGGCTTTGGGGAGACAGGTGGTGAGTGACTCGTCACAGAATATCCAGCCTCTGACCTGCTCTTGTAGCCACAGTATTTATGTGGCTGGTCCAGTTAAGTTTCTGGTCAATGGTGACCCCTAGGATGTTGATGGTGGGGGATTTGACGATGGTAATGCTGTTGAATGTCAAGGGGCGGCGGTTAGACTCTCGCTTATTGGAGATAGTCATTGTCTGGCACTTGTGTGGCGTGAATGTTACTTGCCACTTATCAGCCCAAGCCTGAATGTTGTCCAGGTCTTGCTGCATGCGGGCATAGACTATTTCATTATCTGAACACTGTGCAATCATCAGCGAACATCCCCACTTCTGACCTTATGATGGAGGGAAGGTCATTGATGAAGCAACTGAAGATGTTTGGGCCTAGGACACTGCTCTGAGGAACACCTGCAGCGATGTCCTGGGGCTGAGATGATTGGCCTCCAACAACCACAGCCATCTTCCTTTGCACTAGGTACGACTCCAGCCAGTGGAGACTTTTCCCCCCAGTTCCCATTGACTTCAATTTTACTAGGGCTTCTTGATGCCACACTCGGGCAAATGCTGCCTTGATGTCAAGGGCAGTCACTCTCAACTCACTTCAGGAATTCAGCTCTTTTGTCCATGTTTGGAGGTCTGAAGCCGAGTGGTCCTGGCAGAACACAAACTAAGCATCGGTGAGCAGGTTATTGGTGAGTAAGTGCTGTTTGATAGCAGTGCCGATGACACCTTCCATCACTTTGCTGATGATTGAGCGTAGACTGATGGGGCGGTAATTGGCTGGATTGGATTTGTCCTGCATTTTGTGGACAGGACATACCTGGGCAATTTTCCACTTTGTCGAATAGTGCTGTAGCTGTACTGGAACAGCTTGGCTAGAGGCATGGTTTGTGCTGGAGCACATGTCTTCAGCATTACAGCCAGGATGTTGTCAGGGCCCTTAGCATTTGTTGTATCTAATGCGCTCAGCAGTTTCTTGATATCACATGGAGTGAATTGAATTGGCTGAAGACTGGCTTCTGTGATGGTGGGGACTTCAGGGGGAGGCCGATATGGATCATCCACCTGGCACTTCTGGCTGAAGATGGTTGCAAACACTTCTGCCTTGTCTTTTGAACTCACGTGCTGGGCTCCGCTATCATTGAGGATGGGGATATTCATGGAGCCTCTTCCTCTCGTTAGTTGTTTAATTGTCCACCACCATTCACGACTGGATGTGGCAGGACTGCAGAGCTTTGATCTGATCCATTGGTTGTGGGATCACTTAGCTCTTTCTATAGCATGCTGCTTCCGCTGTTTAGCATGCATGTATCCTGTGTTGCAGCTTCCCCAGGTTGGCACCTCATTTTTAGGTACACTTGGTGCTGCTCCTGGCATACTCTTCTACATTCCTCATTGAACCAGGGTTGGTCCCCTGGCTTGATGATAATGGTAGAGTGAGGGATATGCCAGGGCATGAGGTCACAGATTGTGGTGGAATACAATTCTGCTGCTGCTGATGGCCCACAGCACCTTCATGGATGCCCAGTTTGAGCTGCTAGATCTGTTCTGAATCTATCCCATTTAGCACGGTGGTAGTGCCACACAACACGATGGAGGGTGTCCTCAGTGTGAAGACGGGACTTTGTCTCCACAAGGACTGTGCAGTGGTCACTCCATGGACAGATACATCTGCGACAGGTAGACTGGTGAGGATGAGGTCAAGTAGGTTTTTCCCTCGTGTTGGTTCTCTCACCACCTGCTGCAGGCCCAGTCTGGCAGCCATGTCCTTCAGGAATCGGCCAACTCGGTCAGTAGTGGTGCTACCGAGCCACTCTTGGTGATGGACACTGAAGTCCCCCACCCATAGTACATTCTGTGCCCTTGTTACCCTCAGTGCTTCTTCCAAATGGTGTTCAACGTGGAAGAGTACTGATTCATCAGCTGAGGGAGGGCGGTAGGTGGTAATCAGCAGGAGGTTTCCTAGCCCATGTTTGACCTCATGCCATGAGACTTCATGGGGTCCAGAGCCAATGTTGAGAACTCCCAGGGCCACTCCCCACTGTGTCAGCACCTCTATTGGGTCTGTCCTGCTGGTGGGACAGGACATACCCAGGGATGGAGATGGAAGAGTCTGGAAGGTATGATTCTGTGAGTATGACTATGTCAGGCTGTTGCTTGACTAGTCTGTGGGACACTTCCAATTTTGACACAAGTCCCCAGATGTTATTGAGAAGGACTTTGCAGGGTCGACTGGGCTGGGTGCGCCTTTGTCGTGTCCGGTGCCTAGGTCGATGCCGGGTGCTCCGTCCGGTTTTATTGTTAATATACTTCTTTGTCGGGGTTTGGTACAATTGAATGGCTTGCTTGGCCATTTCAGAGGGCAGTTAAGAGTCAACCACATTGCTGTGGGTCTGGAGTCACATATAGGCCAGACCAGGTAAGGACGGCAGATTTCCTTCTCTAAAGGGCATTAGTGAACCAGATGGGTTTTTACGACAATCCGATAGTTTCATGGTCACCATTGCTGATACTAGCTTTTTATTCCAAATTGATTTAATTAACTGAACTTAAATTCCCCAGCTGCCGTGGTGGGATTTGAACTCATGTCTCCGGATCATTAGTCCAGGCCTCTGGATTACCAGCCCAGCAACATAAAAACGAAAGACTTGCATTTCTATAGCACCTTTCACGACCTCAGGATGTCCCAAAGTGCTTTACAGCCAATGTGGGAAACGTGGCATCCAATTGCGCACAGCAAGCTCCCACAAACAGCAATGTGAGAATGACCAGATAACCACGATGCTACCGTACCCCTATTGTAGCTGTGTACTATACACACACACACACATTAAAAACTAACTCACATTGGCATCTTCAGCATTTGAGGTTTAGTTGCAACAGCCAGCTCTTCTCTGAAGCTCACAAGCATTTCTATAAATCGGATTATTGCAGAGCTAACAGGACCAGCAGTGTTTATATCCGATGCCTTTGAACCGCTCTACATTGGCCATTATACAGTAACAGCTGGAAGAAACACGGCATGTCCTTCAAAGTCATTAAACGAACAGATTTTAATGTCTGCAGTGCATTCTGCATGAAATGTTGTACTTTTTAGATTTGTTCAAACGCACTTTAGCGCACACATCACATCAATGAGATTTTCTCGGAGAACAACTTGCAGCGACATCAGAGACCTGGGAGCCCCTCCATCCCTGTCCCCCTGCAGATTATTGATTCTACAATTTACTCACGTTTCTTACCGATAAACTATTTTTCCTTTTCTCTCACAACAATCTGCAGCACAGCAGGAAAAACAGAGGTTGCTACTTGCCTGCGAAGCCTGTGACGGGTAAAGGCAGGAGAGTCCCAGGTACAGAAAAAGGCTGTACTGAATCCCAGGAACCATATCGCCTCTGCTCCTTTACTCTTAGGGAATGCCTTCAAGATCTGCACGTGTGTGGGGGGTTTTCTCTCCCCTCCCCACCCCCCCCCCCTACACCGGGAAAACTCCTAGCTTTCGCTGGCAGGACCATTCACATTGGGCTCATTGTGGAGTCAGTCGGTTTCACTCCCTGGACAGGATGACGGCAGGTGGGAGTTCAGCAAAGTCTTTCAAGGGAACTTCTTTTCCAGACTCGACTGAATCCACATACTCAGGTTTGTTCCCTTGCTGCGGGACGGGAGTTGATCTCCACTGGACTGTGTGGTCAGGGTGAAGGATTGCTTTGGTCTCAGGTTCCTGTCAGAATGATATTGTCCCGCCCCTTTAAGGAGCTGGAGGGCTGGTGGAATTTAGACAAAAAAAAGTTCAACTTTACAGCTATTATTATCTTAAGGTAGCAAATCGCGCTTTAAACAATGACCTTCCTTGATTATACACGTTAGTGACAAGGGCTACATCATAGCAACAACAAAATAAGTATGTTGTCAAATAAGGACTGATTTACAACTGGTTTATATGCGCGCACATACATGTAAATGTGAACACAGAATATTGTAAGGGTTCTATGTACACTGTGGAATTATACAACGAACGATTTATGTTGCATTCAGATTTCAAAATTGAGCCCCACAGACTGAGAATGTTAACAATAAAAGTTTACATTAACTGCATTCGTGCTTTTAAAACATTATCAAAATGGTCAGTGATAAGGTATCTTTTTAGCCTCAACAGGGATTAGAAAAATATTTTGACGTGAATTCTGTCAAATGGCAACATTTTCCCTGCTTATCTTTTAAATTCCAATTACTATGCACTTATAAGAAATATTAGATGTGGCAAAATATATGTAATGATACAGCACCTCATCACATGCAAAGCGTTTGATGACCAGTGGAACTATTTTCAAGTGCAGTTTCACACACAGCAAATGAGATGAAATGAACCTTTAAGCTGCTTTTGGTGTCTTTGGTCGAGGGGAAAAGGTTAGGACAGTGGGAGAATTCCCGGCTCTTTTCAAGTAAGGATTAGGGGATGGGTGGGGTGCTGGGCGGGTGGTTTAGTCTGTTTCCGACTACTGCCCTGTTACAAAGCCTTAAATGTAGCGTGTGTGTTTTTTAAGTACCTATTGGGCATATGGATACATAATGAAATCACATTTCCCCTTCGTTTGAAACCGTTCTGCCAGGACTCCTGAATCAACATTGCAAAATACGTGTGACTCAATTGTCCCTCGTGTCCATGAACATATCACCTGTATTGTATTGATTAAAGCAGTGATATTAGATTACTGCCTATCAGATTTCTACTGTGAGTATCTGCTCTCTATATCCAGCTAAGAAAAAATCTTCCTGGGCTGTTTGATATGAAACGAATTCACCAGAAGGAGAGGAATGCTGCTGCTAGTTTAACAGCCCAGAAAGGTTTTCTCTTTGCTGGATAGAGAGAGCAGATACTCACAATAGAAAGCTGATAGGCAGTAATCTAATATCACTGCTTTAATTAATACAATACAGGTGATATTTTCATTTTCCAGAAATGCGCACTTGAATTGACACCCATCTATGATATATATATTAAAAAGCGTACATTTATATGTGATTTCTGTTTGTAAAACCTTACTTCCTATTGTGACATCTTTGTCATACTTTTATGTCAACTTGTCCCCATTATAATTACTATGCCCACATTTGCCTATGTAAACATGTCACACTGTAATGACACCCTCCTGACAATGGTGGCGCTGTAGAGCCTCAGTTTTCCAGCTCCCTGCTCCTCAGCCAAACTCCTATGTCCCAGGCAACTGTACGTCACTCCTTCCCAAACTACCACTGCTTTTGCTGTTTAAAAATCAAAATATTAGACACAATTAAGAACAGAATGTATGACTTTAAAACGAGGATGATGTCTGCCCACTGTGGTCCAGTTATCACCTGCTCTCTAACCCCACTTCACTTGAAGACTACGCTTAATCTTGACTCCCCATGTGCAATGCCACCGGTGGTCGACTAGTATAATAGCTGAAAAAATGCCAAGGGTTTTTTCATATCCTCCATTTATATAGCACCTTATCACGTCTCTCAGAAATACCTCAACACTTCACAAACAATGGATTACTTTGGCAGGCAGCGAACCTATGCACACAGGAAGATCCCAAAAACAGCAGTGAGATGAATGACCAGTTAATCAGGCTGTGGTGGTGTTGGTTGAGGGAGGAATACTGGCCAGGTCACTGGAATAGCTCCCTTCTTCGCTTACACTATGGGAGCTTTTAACATTCACGCAGAAGGCAGGATAGACATCAGTTTTAATGCCTATTCGGAGGGCAGGGAGATCACTTCAGGAGTGGATCACCATTCATAACAGCGGCGAAGCTGGATGGAGGAATTCCAGCCCCACAATCTTTTTTTGCTCAAAGGTACCCCGAAAATGCTTTGTAAAACTGATTATCCTAGTGCTGTACGTGTGTGGATTGAGACGGTGGTGGTGGGGTGGTGGGGGCTGCCTCATTGTCCACATGAAGCAGGACCCACCTAAGGTCCAGATTGATTGAAGTTAGGCTACCCATTAATGGCTCATCGTGAGTGGGTGGAGTGACTGTCCAGACACTGAGAGAAGGTGGCTGACCCAGGGCTAATTGGACACAAAGAGGAGGTTAGCTTGAAGGCTGGGTTGCAGTCTAGCCAAATGTGATGGCTAGCAGTGCCCTCCGCTGGTTGTTACCTGGAAGGACTCCACAATAAATAATCGACTTCAGAAACACAGCTGGTGAGCGTCCTCTGCCGGACAAGAGGAAGTGGCGACAAGGTTCTGGCTTAAAGGGGCAGGCATGGACATAAGGTTGACAGATTCAAAACTGTTCTGTGGTGAGATCCTACACTGTTTCTTTTGTGAACATCCAAGCTAATGGGAATCAGCAACATATTTCAAAAATCAACAGGGGTGTTTAGAGAGAGGGTCGCTTGGTTCCCCAGTGACTGTAGCTCCAGATTGTACTGATGTGTTTGTCGAACTGAAATTCTTCAGGTTGGAGGTTTCTCCAGCCCGAGAAATGGACGGACTAATGGATGATACACAGAAGAATGGAGAGAGAGTGGAGGAACTGAAGAAAAGGTTAGTGCTGGAATCAGGATTGCAGAGATTGAGAACTCAGTTACTCATCAACCTGAAACATTGGCCCCCGATCTTTACTGGGGTGAGATTTCAAAGCAGGAGGGAGGAGTTCTGGTTGGGCGTGGTTTTTTTTTCAACATCATCCGCACCCGGAAGCCAGCCTGATTGACAGTGGGGGGGCGGGGGGGCGGGGGGGAGGAGGCTGCAGAAAAAGCTGGGGAGTTTAGAACCAGGGGTCACAGTCTCAGAGTATGGTGTCGGCCATTTAGGACAGAGATGAGGAGAAATTTCTTCACTCAGAGGGTGGTGAATCTTTGGAATTCTCTACCCCAGAGGGCAGTGGAGGCTCAGTTGTTGAGTATATTCAAGACAGAGATCGATAGATTTTTGAATATTAAGGGAATCAAGGGATATGGGGATAGTGCAGGAAAGTGGAGATGAGGTAGAAGATCAGCCATGATCTTATTGAATGGCGGAGCAAGCTGAAAGGGCCGAATTGCTTACTCCTGCTCCTATTTCTGATGTTCTTATGTTCTTATTCCTCTCACACTCATCACCATTGCGGGGGGTACCGTTATGTCTCACCATTCACTGCAACTCACTAAGCCACTTCCAAAGGTGCGCACAAATCTGTCCAAGAACGCAAAGTGTTGAAAATAAAGATTTCAATGTTTGACGGCACATTAACAGAAACTTCACATGAACATTGGCTCAAACACACAAGTGCCTACCCTTGTGTGTTGTTAGTTAGTATGATTGGACTAGGATGAGGGTGAGTGTGAGGGGTGGCTAGTGAGATGGGGATGTGATAATATAGATAGAGAGGGATGGGTGGAGTTGCAAGGTAAGTTGGTGTGCGTAAGGATGTGCAGGAGTTGGGTAGGGAAGGCAGAGTGATGGGGATGTAATGAGTGGCACAGCAGGATGAGGTTGAGTGTGGCTTTGCAGTAACGATTCGTGATCTACTGAGATCATTGAAAGGTTTGCGCCACTGCAGCCTGGTCCTCCTGATGATGCTCCTGCTTGTGTCCTCCTATGCAATGTGCAACCAGGCTGCGTTGGTCTCCTGGGGAGGTCTCTTCCGCCCATTGGAAGGGAAGAGGACCTCCTTGCGTGCTGTGACTCCCTCCATAAGCATCTGGAGGGAGTCATGGAAGAGCCTGGGTGCAGCCGTGCACCTCTGTGCAGTGCTTGTCAGTGTTTGCAGCACTTCAATGCTGTAGAACACTGAAAGCACAAATGTCAAAGTAAATGTTGTTATAAAACACATTTTGTTGTGCACTTGAGTAGTAACAAATTCAGTCTTCTGGTTATAATCATTTTATTCTTTAACTTCAGTATTAAAAGCAATTTATAACCTGAGTATTGTCACAGATAAGTGTGCGAACCTAGGCATGGGTCCTGTCTCGTACTGCTTAAACAAATGAAAAAGCTTATATTTATACACTGTTTTCTTATCAAACTGGAACTGGCATTGCCTAATATGGTAGTCTCTGGCTACAGCATAGTCCAGAGATACAAGGCTACATTTTCTTCAACATGTCTAACCCTTCTAGTTTCTAGACATTCTTACCATAAATAAACATATCCAAGGCTGGTTGGTTGCGAACACCAGCAGTTGCTAAGTGAAATCTGTATCTCTCTCTCACTCTATCTCTCTCTCTAATGATGCCATCCACCTTTTTTTCCTATATTCAATGAACTAAACATGAACACCTTTCAGAAGCTGAATTAACCGAGTTCCATATGCCAACACTTTGTATCTCACTCATGCTGTACCTGCCTTGGGAGTGTTTGATGGGACAGTGCAGAGGGAGCTTTACTCTGTATCTAACCCGTGCTGTACCTGCCTTGGGAGTGTTTGATGGGATAGTGTCGAGGGAGCTTTCCTCTGTATCTAACCGTGTTGCAGCTGGCCTGGGAGTGTTTGATAGGACAGTGTAGAGGGAGCTTTACTCTGTATCTACTCATGCTGTACCTGCCCTGGGAGTGTTTGATGGGACAGTGTAGAGGGCGCTTTCCTCTGTATCTAACCGTGTTGCAGCTGCCTGGGAGTGTTTGATAGGACAGTGTAGAGGGAGCTTTACTCTGTATCTAACCCGTGCTGTACCTGCCCTGGGAGTGTTTGATAGGACAGTGTAGAGGGAGCTTTACTCTGTATCTACTCATGCTGTACCTGCCCTAGGAATGTTTGATGGGATAGTGTAAAGAAAGAGTTGCATTTACATAGCGCCTTTCACGACCACCGGACATCTCAAAGCTCTTTACAGCCAATGAAGTACTTTTGAAGTGGAGTCACTGTTGCAATGTGGGAAAACGCGGCACAGCAAGCTCCCACAAACAGCAATGTAAAAATGACCAGATAATCTGTTTTTGTTACGTTGGTTGAGGGAGAAATATTGGCCACGACACCGGGGATAACTCCCCTACTCTTTTTCAAAACAGTGCCATGGGATCTTTTACATCCACCGGAGAGCAGACAGGGCCTCGGTTTAACGTCTCACCTGAAAGACTGCACCTCCGACAGTGCAGCACTCCCTCAGTACTGCACTGGAGTGTCAACCTAGCTTTATGTGCGCAAGTTCCTGGAGTGGGACTTGAACCCACAACCTTCTAACTCAGAGGCGAGTGTGCTACCCACTGAGCCACAGCTGACACTGTAGGGGAGCTTTACTCTGTATCTAACCCGTGCTGTAGCTGGCCTTAGAGTGTTTGAAGGGACAGTGTAGAGGGAGCTTTACTCTGTATCTAACCCGTGCTGTACCTGCCCTGGGAGTGTTTGATGGGACAGTGTAGAGGGAGCTTTACTCTGTATCTAACCCATGCTGTACCTACCCTGGGAGTGTTTGATGGGACAGTGTAGAGGGAGCTTTACTCTGTATCTAACCCGTGCTGTAGCTGCCCTGGGAGTGTTTGATGGGACAGTGTAGAGGGAGCTTTACTCTGTATCTAACCCGTGCTATACCTGCCCTGGGAGTGTTTGAAGGGACAGTGTAGAGGGAGCTTTACTCTGTATCTAACCCGTGCTATACCTGCCCTGGGAGTGTTTGAAGGGACAGTGTAGAGGGAGCTTTACTCTGTATCTAACCCGTGCTGTACCTGCCCTGGGAGTGTTTGAAGGGACAGTGTAGAGGGAGCTTTACTCTGTATCTAACCCATGCTGTACCTGCCCTGGGAGTGTTTGATGGGCTAGTACAGAGGGTGCTTTACCCCATTATTACCCATGATGCACCCTCCAATTAATGCTCCGATGGCCCCTCTCTTTGATACCCTGAAGATCCCTCCACTTATTGCTTCTGACACTATTCCTGTTACAGGGAATAGACTTGTTTCAGAGCACAAAGGAGGTTGTAATATCATTGCCCCATCCCAAACACCATTCCCACAAACTGCCTCACTCTGCCAAAGCAGGAGGGAGACACACTGGCTGATATAAAGAGAAGGGAAACTTTCTGGTGTATAAAGCAAGAGGTAGACATGGGGGCCATTGAATAGTGGGACCTCACATTTGGAAGATGGGAGGGATAATTTATCAGTGGTAATTTTGGGAGTCTGTGCTCCCTGCTTGGAGTCTTTGTACATGGGATTGTGTTGGAGACGGGATTGATTGTACAACCTGCGTTCATGCCCAGTAAGACTGCACACCAGGAGCACAGCCTCGTCACGTGACCCTGTAATACCTTGAATGGGAGGGGCTTGGGCTGCTTTTTGACATGTTTCCTGGCTCCTTTGTGATGTCACCTGGAGACGGGTTTATGCCCCTGGTTACACAGCATCAGTGGGAGTCACTGTGGGAGGAGCTGGACTTAGCAGCTGACACTGCCAGTGAGTTTAGTCCTTATAAATAGGGGAAATAATAGAACAATTTAATATTAAGGTAAGTAATTCAACCAAATGTCATTAATTACAAACATATTCAAAGTAAATATAATCATAGTCACAAAAATAGACCGAATGTATTCCAATTACAGATTCTAGAATTAATATTAATTTTTATATTAAATGTTTCATGTAGTGAAGAGTATCTCAGGAGGGTGGGAGAGAGTGGAGCTGAACCATCATCACACAAACTGGGACTGGAGAAATGTCGCTGGATTCACAGAGCAGATCTGGTGGGACCAAGACCCTCAATGTCAAAGACGGGATGAAACAAGAAGCCCCAAGAATGATTGTAAAGGTGAGGAACATTACTGAGGATCCCATCAGTCCAGGATTTTGCCAAGGTGAGAGTCTAACCATCTACTGGGTGCTTGTTCGACAAATGCCATAAGGGACTGCCTTTGATGCGACTAGTACAACAGAGCTCAACTTGTATGTAAAGCTAGCCCATACCTGGGACTGCTTGACACTTCCATGTAGTGGGATTTTGATTCTAAGTTCATCCCATGCTGTACCTGAGCTGTTGTGCTTCATTGGGTAGTGTCAGAGGAGCTGTACGCTGAATTTAAAACATGCTGGATCTGAGTTGGCTGTGTGTGATCAACCAATTTAGAGAGAGCTTTACACTTCATCTAAGTTGTACTGTACCTGGCCTGGGAGTGTTAGATGGTAATGTAAAGTGGGAGGCTTTACTCTGTATCTAAGCAGCGCTATACCAGGCCTGGGAGTGTTTAATGGGACACTGTAGAAGGAACTTTACTCTATATCTAACTGAGACTGACTGATTGACTTTCTTTCATATACCCAGCATAGGCTTGAACTCAGATACTTTCCGCATACTCACAGAGATCAGCGCGAGAGCACAAAACATCCCAAACACAGGAGCTGACCCTGAGATGTTGCGACACGAACTCTGCAGCTACATTAGCAACCTTTAGAGATGAACCCCTGTCCGCGCCCATCCTACTTTATCATTTTCTTGTGGTTACAGTTGGAATATTGCAGGTGTGTGACGTCAAGCCTAAGGAATTTCCCACCTTTGACCTCTTCAATTATTTTATTTCAGCTCAGCTTTGAAGACCAGGACTGTCCTTCAGATGTCACGCATTTCCTGACAGCGCAGTTCCAGCACTGGACATGTGACAAGAGAGTGACACCAAAGAGGTAGGACATGTGCAGCCACACTCATCAACATCCATCTTGCCCACACCTGTTGCTGTGCTGTGACAGATCGAGAAATGCTGGAGTTCCCCTGTGGAGGGAGGCAACGGCAGCTCTGCTGCAAAAGACAGTCAGTCACTCGACACAAGAGATGGTGAAGGAAAGAATCAGAAAATGTAAAGCTTTGAGGAACTGGATTCTGAACAAAATGAGGTTCCTCAGATCATGGCGTATTCACCCCAGATACATGTGTCAGAAATGTTTGTTGTCCACAATTAATCCTGAGTGCCTGCCGCTCAAGAGGAGTAACAGTCAATTCCAGATTAACACATATTGAGGCCTGTTACAAAGGTATTGGAAACCAAACAGGACAAAGACAAATAGCACTGAACTATTGATCAATGGGAAGATCTGAATTATAGACAGATTCAATTTGATCCTGCAGGAAGGAAGGAAAAAAAAGAAGGAAGGAAGGTTCTAATCTGTAATAACCGGGACATTGAAGCACGAATGTGCTGTGCCATGGACTGAATAGGATCAACATTTCCCACTTTCAGACACTTTCCCACTGCTGATTATGGAGTGGGTTGGCCCCATTAGCTGGGCTTACAGTGAATCTCACCATTTGTTTCTAACGTCCAATGTGTTTAAATTCAGTTTATTGCTATGTTTCCTCTCCAGAGGCTGATGGTACAGAGCTGACCAACGTACAGACACTGGCCAACGCTGAATCAGAGGGGAAATTTATAGAGATTATTTTCTCCTCTTTTACCTCACCCATAACTCTTGGGAGACACAAGTGGTAACTTCTGGCTCCCATAGTCACCATTCCTGTTAATGTTGGGCCAGATTGGGGACACAAGGCCCTGTCCCTCTGAAGTACTTAGATGACATCTCCATAGCCATGGAAAGCTTCATCTGACTGATGTAGAATCCAGTCTCTGGCACTTCATGAGTGGGAGGAGGATCCGCTCTAATGGCACCAACACTGTCCTTGGGTCTTTTTCTCCCATCAGCAGCAGAACATCCCTTTACCATCTCCTGCATCAAAAACTCGGGTTGACCTTACTGGTCTTCCTTTGATTCCTTTCCTTAGTTGGCAGACTTTCCTGCAGTCTATTTTTTGTAATTGTGAACCCAGGTGTAGGGCCCAGACCCAGTAGCAGCAGAGCATGATTGAGGCCAAAGGCAAATTTGTTGGAACAAATCTCTGGGACTTAGGAATAGAATGACTGTGGAGGCTAAAAAAGTAAATAGAAAAAGAGGACACGAGAACAGGAAAAGGTTAAAGCAAAGTTAAGTTACAATTAAGAAAAACAAGAAACACAATATATAAAACACAAGTTTTTAATTTTAATTTATTCATTGTCGGGATGTGGGCATCACTCGCAAGGCCAGCATTTATTGCCCATCCCTAGTTGCCCTTGAGAAGGTGGTGGTGAGCCGCCTTCTTGAACCGCTGCAGTCCATGTTGTGAAGGGACTCCCATAGTGCTGTTAGGTAGGGAGTTCCAGAATTCTGTGAGACTTGGAGGGGAACTTGGTGGTAGTGGTGTTCCCATGCGCCTGCCGCCCTTGTCTTTTGAGGTGGTAGAGGTCACAGATTTGGGAGGTGCTGTCGTGGAAGCCTTGGCGAGTTGCTGCAGTGCATCTTGTAGATTGAACACACTGCAACCATGGTGTGCCATGGTGGAGGCAGTAAATGTTTAAGGTGGTGGATGGGATGCCAATCAAGCAGGCTGCTTTGTCCTGGATGGTGTTGAGGTTTTTGAGTGTTGTTGGAGCTGCACTCATCCAGGGACATGGAGAATATTCCATCACACTCCTGACTTGTGCTTTGTAGATAGTGGGAAGGTTTGGGGAGTCAGGAGGTGAGTCACTCGCCGCTAAGTACCCAGCGTCCGTCTAGTTCTTGCAGCCACAGCATTTATGTGGCCAGTCTAGTTAAGTTTCTGGTCAATGGTGAACCCCAGGATTTTGATGGTGGGAAATTCAAAGATGGTTATGCCATTGAATGTCATGGGGAGGTGGTTAGACTCTCTCTTGTTGGAGATGGTCATTGTCTGGCACTTGTGTGGCACAAATGTTACTTGCCACTTATCATCCCCAACCTGAATGTTGTCCGCGTTTGCTGTATGTGGACACAGACTGCCTCATTATCTGACGCATTGCGAATGTAACTTGACACTGTGCAATCAGCAGCGAACATCCCCACTTCTGAAGGTCATTAATAAAGCAGTTGAAGATGTTGGGCCTAGGACACTGTCCTGAGTAACTGCTGCAGCGATGACCTGGGGCTGAGATGATTGGCCTCCAATAACCACAACCATCTTCCTTGTGCTAGATATGACACCATCCAGTGGAGAGTTTTCCCCCGATCCCCATTGACTTCAGTTTTGCTAGGGCTCCTTGGTGCCACACTCGGTCAAATGCTGCCTTGATGTCGAGGACAGTCACTCTCACCTCACCTCTGGAATTCAGCTCTTTTGTCCATGTTTGGACCAAGGCTGTAATGAGGTCAGGAGCCAAGTGTTGGCCTTCATTGCAAGAGGATTTGAGTACAGGAGCAAGGATGTCTTACTACAGTTGTACAGGGCCTTGGTGAGACCACACCTGGAGTACTGTGTGCAGTTTTGGTCTCCTTTCCTAAGAAAGGATATACTTGCCATAGAGGGAGTGCAGCGAAGGTTCACCAGACTGATTCCTGGGATGACAGGATTGTCATATGAGGAGAGATTGGGTCGACTAGGCCTGTATTCACTAGAGTTTAGAAGAATGAGAGGGGATCTCATTGAAACGTATAAAATTCTGACAGGGCTAGACAGACTGAATGCAGGGAGGATGTTTCCCCTGGCTGTGGGGTCTAGAACGAGGGGTCACAGTCTCAGGATACGGGGTAGTACATTTAGAACTGAGATGAAGAGAAAATTCTTCACTCAGAGGGTGGTGAACCTGTGGAATTCTCTACCACAGAAGGCTGTGGAGGCCAAGTCACTGAATATATTTAAGAAGGTGATAGATAGATTTCTAGACACAAAAGGCATCAGGGTATGGGGAGAGAGCGGGAATATGGTATTGAGATAGAGGATCAGCCATGATCATATTGAATGGCGGAGCAGGCTCGAAGGGCCGAATGGCCTACTCCTGCTGCTATTTTTCTTTGTTTCTTTCTATGTTTCAAGTGGTCCTGGCGGAAACCAAACTGGGCATCGGTGAGCAGGTTATTTGAGCGTAAGTGCCGCTTGATAGCATTGTCAATGACAGCTTCCATCACTTTGCTAATGATGGAGAGATGGCTGATGGGGTGGTAACTGGCTGTTGGATTAGTCCAGCTTTTTCCGGACTGGACATACCTGGCCAATTTACCACTTTGTCGGGTAGATGCCAGTACTGGAGCAGCTTGGCTAGAGGTGCAGCTAGTTCTGGAGCACAGGTCTTCAGCTCTGCAGCCGGGATGTTGCCGGGGCCCATAGACTTTGCTGTATCCAGTGCGCTCTACCGTTCTTGATATCACGTGGAGTGAAGCAAATTGGCTGAAGACTGGCTTCTGTGATGGTGGTGACCTCAGGAGCAGGCCGAGATGTATCGTCCGCTTGGCACTTGTGGCTGAAGATGGTTGTGAAGGAATCAGACTAGGGTCCTGAATTTAAATAAAGGAAACTACGATGGTATGAGACGCGAATTGGCTAGGATGGATTGGGGAACGTTACTTAAAGGGTTGATGGTGGATAGGCAATGGCAAACATTTAAAGATCGCATGGATAAACTACAGAATTTGTTCATCCCTGTTTGGCATAAAAATAAAACAAAAAAGGTGACTCAACCATGGCTAATAAGGGAAATTAGGGATAGCATAAGATCCAAGGAGAGGACATATAAATTGGCCAGAAAAAGCAGCAAACCTGAGGATTGGGAGCAGTTTAGGATTCAGCAAAGGAGGACAAAGGGATTAATTAAGACGGGGAAAATAGAGTATGAGAGTAAGCTTGCAGGGAACATAAAAACTGACTGTAAAAGCTTCTATAAATATGTGAAGAGAAAAAGATTGGTGAAGTCAAGCGTAGGTCCCTTGCAGTCAGAATCAGGGGAATTTATAATGGGGAACAAAGAAATGGCAGACCAATTAAATACATACTTTGGTTCTGTCTTCACAAAGGATGACACAAATAACCTCCCAGAGATGTCGGGGAACATAGGGTCTAATGAGAGGGAGGAACTGAATGAAATCAGTATTTGTAGGGAAATGGTGTTAGGGAAATTGACGGGATTGAAGGCCGATAAATCCCCAGGGCCTGATAATCTACATCCTAGGGTACTTAAAGAAGTGGCCCTAGAAATAGTAGATGCATTGCTGGTCATCTTCCAAAATTCTATAGACTCTGGAACAGTTCCCATGGATTGGAGGGTAGCTAATGTAACCCCACTATTTAAAAAAGGTGGGATAGAGAAAACGGGGAATTATAGACCGGGTAAGCCTGACATCAGTAGTGGGGAAAATGCTAGAGTCCATTCTAAAAGATGTAATAGCAGAGCACTTGGAAAACAGTGACAGGATCGGACAAAGTCAACATGGATTTACAAAAGGTAAATCATGCTTGACTAATCTACAGGGTGTAACTGGTAGAATAGATAAGGGAGAACCAGTACACGTAGTGTATTTGGACTTTCAGAAGGCTTTCGATAAGGTCCCGCATATGAGATTAGCGTGTAAAGTTAAAGCACATGGGATTGGTGGGGGTAAGGTACTGACTTGGATAGAAAACTGGTTGGCAGACAGGAAGCAAAGAGTTGGAATAAACGGGTCTTTGTCCGAGTGGCAGGCAGTGACTAGTGGGGTACCGCAGGGATCGGTGCTAGGACCCCAGCTATTCACAATATATATTAATGATCTAGACGAGGGAACTAGATGTAATATCTCCAAGTTTGCAGACAACACAAAGCTGGGTGGGCGTATGTGCTGTGAGGAGGTTGCAGAGAAACTGCAGTATGATTTGGACAGGTTGGGTGATTGGGCAGATGCATGGCAGATGCATGGATAAATGCGAGGATATCCACTTTGGTGGCAAAAACAGGAAGGCACATTATCTGAACGGCAATAGTTGGGAAAAGGGGAAGTGTAACGAGACCTGCGTGTCCTTGTGCACCAGTCGCTGAAGGTAAGTAAGCATGCAGGTGCAGCAGGCGGTTAAGAAGGCAAATGGTATGTTGGCCTTCATAGCGAGAGGATTCGAGTACAGGAGCAAGGATGTCTTGCTGCAGTTGTACAGGGCCTTGGTGAGACCACACCTTGAGTATTGTGTGCAGTTTTGGTCGCCTTATCTGAGGAAGGATGCTCTTGCCATGGAGGGAGTGCAGCGAAGATTCACCAGACTGATACCTGGGATGGCAGGAATGACGTATGAAGAGAGATTGGGTCGATTAGGCTTATATTCGCTAGAGTTTAGAAGAATGAGAGGGGATCTCATTGAAACTTATAAAATTCTAACAGGACTAGAGAGACTAGATGCAGGAAGGATGTTCCCGATGGCGGGGGAGTCCAGAACCAAGGGTCACAGTCTAAGGATAAGGGGTAAGCCATTTAGGACTGAGAGGAGGAGGAATTTCTTCACCCAGAGAGTGGTGAACCTGTGGAATTCTCTACCACAGAAGGCAGTTGAGGCCAATTCATTAAATATCTTCAAGAAGGAGTTAGATATATTTCTTAAGGCTGAAGGGATCAAGGGATATGGGGAGAAAGCAGGGACAGGGTACTGAATTTGGATGATCAGCCATGATCACATTGAATGGCGGAGCAGGCTCGAGGGGCCGAATGGCCTACTCCTGCTCCTATCTTCTATGTTTCTATGTTTCTATGACAGTCACTCTCACCTCACCTCTGGAATTCAACTCTTTTGTCCATGTTTGGACCAAGGCTGTAATGCGGTCAGGAGCCAAGTGGTCCTGACGGAAACCAAACTGGTCATCGGTGAGCTGGTTATTTGTGCCTTTGTTAGTGCCGCTTGATAGCATTGTCGATGACAGCTTCCATCACTTTGCTGATGATGGAGAGATGGCTGATGGGATGGTAACGGGCTGTCGGATTAGTCCAGCTTTTTGTGGACTGTACATACCTGGCCAATTTACCACTTTGTCGGGGAGATGCCAGTACGGGAACAGCTTGGATAGTGTTGCAGCTAGTTCTGGACACAGGTCTTCAGCACTGCAGCCGCGATGTTGTCAGAACCCATAGCCTTTGCTGTATCCAGTGCGCTGTACCGTTCTTGATATCACATGGAGTGAAGTGAATTAGCTGAAGACTGGCTTCTGTGAGGGTGGGACCTCAGGAGCAGGCTGAGATGCATCATCCACTTGGCACTTGTGACTGAAGATGGTTGCGAAGGCTTCAGCCTTGTCTTTTTCACTCAGGTGCTGTGCTCCGCCATCATTGAGGATGTGGATGTTCAAGGAGCCTCCTCCTCCCGTTAGTTGTTTAATTGTCCATCACCATTCCCGACTGGATGTGACAGGACTGCAGAGCTTTGATCTGATCCATTGGGTGTGGGATCGCTTAGCTCTGTCTATAGCACGCTGCCTCCGCTGTTTAACATGCATATAGTCCTGTGTTGTAGCTTCACCAAGTTGGTTTCTGATTTTCTGATACACCTGGTGCAGCTCCTGGAATGCTCTTCAACACTCCTTATTGAACCAGGGCTGGTTTGATGGTAATGGTAGAATGAGGGATATGCCGGGCCATGAGTTTACAGATTATGGTGGAATACAATTCTGTTGCTGCTGATGGCCCACAGCGCCTCATGGATGCCCAGTTTTGAGCTGCTAGATGTGTTCTTAATCTATCCCATTTAGCACAGTGGTAGGGCACAGAACACGATGAAGGGGTGTCCTCAGTGACTCGGTAGTACCATGATTGACCAAGCTGGCTGAGTCCTGAAGGACATAGCAGCCAGACTGACTCACGGCAGGTGGTGAGAGAACAAACACGAGCCTCTACCGAGCAACACTTGGTGATGGACATTGAAGTCCCCCACCCAGAGTACATTCTGTGCACCAGCAGCCACAGTGCGCCGGAGGAGGAGGGAGTAAATGTTTAAGATGGTGGATGGGGGAGCTGATTAAGCGGCCTGCTTTCCCCTGGATTGTGTCGAGCTTCGTGAGTGTTGTTGGAGCTGCAACCGTCCAGGCAAGTGGAGAATATTCCATCGCACTCCTGACTTGTGCCTTGTAGGGGGTGGAAAGGCTTTGGGGAGTCAGGAGGTGGTGAGTCACTTGCGCAGAATACCCAGCATCTGACTAGCGCTTGTAGGCACAGTATTTATTTGGCTGATCTAGTTAAGTTTTTGGGCAATGGTGACCCCCAGGATGTTGATGGTGGGAATTCAATGATGGTAATGCCATTGACTGTCATGGGGAGGTGGTTAGACTCTCTCTTGTTGGAGATGGTCATTGTCTGGCACTTGTGTGTCACAAATGTTACTTGCCACTTATCATCCCCAACCTGCATGTTGTCCAGGTCTTGCTGCACGTGGACACAGACTGCCTCATTGGGCCAAAAATTCGGCACTTGCCGGGTGAGTACGCGCTGTGTACTCACCCGTAAGGCCTCCTGAAGTGCCGGTTTCCTGCATGCACTGCGCATGCGCGGGAAACTGGAACTTCCGGTCTCGTGAAGGGAGGGGTTCAGAGGTGAACCGCGTGCACGGGAGAGGCTGCGCGCACGCAGGGAACTTAGGTTTTTTTTCAGGTTTCTCCGGGAAGGTAAGTATGGAAGAAGCTGCGCTTTTAAAAAGGAGGCGCAGGACCCGTTTTTAACAAGGTAAGTGGTTAATTAATTACAATTAAAAAAAATTTTCAACAGGTTTATCTTTTTTAGATACTTTAAAGAAAGGTAAGTTTATTTTTAGCACTCTTAAAAAGTATTTAAATTTTTTCAAAAGTTTAAATTTTTGTTTTAAGTAGTTAATTTATTTAACTTAAAGTTATTTTAAAAATGTGATGGTTTTTAAAAAATTATTTGAAGTTTAGGTGTTGTTTTGGGGCCGATTTCAATTCATAGATTTGACAGGTCTTGGTTGGCGGACAGAAAGCAGAGAGTAGGAATTAATGGGTCTTTTTCCGAATGGCAAGTAGTGACTAGTGGGGTACCGCAGGGATCGGTCCTTGGACCCCAGCTATTCACAATATACATTAATGATCTAGATAAGGGAACTAAATGTAATATCTCCAAGTTTGCAGATGACACAAAGCTGGGTGGGAGTGTGTGCTGCGAGGAGGATACCGAGAAACTCCAGGATGATTTGGACAGGTTGGGTGATTGGGCAGAATTGTGGCAGATGCAATATAACGTGGATAAATGCGAGGTTATCCACTTTGGTGTCAAAAACAGAAAGACAGACTATTATCTGAACGGCAATAGATTGGGAGAAGGGGAAGTGCAACGAGCCCTGGGTGTCCTTGTGCACCAGTCGCTGAAAGTAAGCATGCAGGTGCAGCAGGCGGTGAAGAAGGCAAATGGTATGTTGGCCTTCACAGCGAAAGGGTTTGAGTATCGGAACAGGGATGTCCTGCTGCAGTTGTACAGGGCCTTGCTGAGACCACACCTTGAGTACTGTGTGCAGTTTTGGTCGCCTTATCTGAGGAAGGATGCTCTTTTGCATGGAGGGAGTGCAGCGAAGATTCACCAGACTGATACCTGGGATGGCAGGACTGACATATGAGGAGAGATTGGGTCGATTGGGCTTATACTCGCTGGAGTATAGAAGAATGAGAGGGGACCTCATCGAAACATATAAAATTCTGACAGGTCTGGATAAACTAGATGCAGGAAGAATGTTCCCGATGGCGGGGGAGTCCAGAACCAAGGGTCACAGTCTAAGGATAAGGGGTAAGCCATTTAGGACTGAGAGGAGGAGGAATTTCTTCACCCAGAGAGTGGTGAACCTGTGGAATTCTCTACCACAGAAGGCAGTTGAGGCCAATTCATTAAATATCTTCAAGAAGGAGTTAGATATATTTCTTAAGGCTAAGGGGATCAAGGGATATGGGGAGAAAGCAGGGACAGGGTACTGAATTTGGATGATCAGCCATGATCACATTGAATGGCGGAGCAGGCTCGAGGGGCCGAATGGCCTACTCCTGCTCCTATCTTCTATGTTTCTATGTTTCTATGACAGTCACTCTCACCTCACCTCTGGAATTCAGCTCTTTTGTCCATGTTTGGACCAAGGCTGTAATGCGGTCAGGAGCCAAGTGGTCCTGACGGAAACCAAACTGGTCATCGGTGAGCTGGTTATTTGTGCCTTTGTTAGTGCCGCTTGATAGCATTGTCGATGACAGCTTCCATCACTTTGCTGATGATGGAGAGATGGCTGATGGGATGGTAACGGGCTGTCGGATTAGTCCAGCTTTTTGTGGACTGTACATACCTGGCCAATTTACCACTTTGTCGGGGAGATGCCAGTACGGGAACAGCTTGGATAGTGGTGCAGCTAGTTCTGGACACAGGTCTTCAGCACTGCAGCCGCGATGTTGTCAGAACCCATAGCCTTTGCTGTATCCAGTGCGCTGTACCGTTCTTGATATCACATGGAGTGAAGTGAATTAGCTGAAGACTGGCTTCTGTGAGGGTGGGACCTCAGGAGCAGGCTGAGATGCATCATCCACTTGGCACTTGTGACTGAAGATGGTTGCGAAGGCTTCAGCCTTGTCTTTTTCACTCAGGTGCTGTGCTCCGCCATCATTGAGGATGTGGATGTTCAAGGAGCCTCCTCCTCCCGTTAGTTGTTTAATTGTCCATCACCATTCCCGACTGGATGTGACAGGACTGCAGAGCTTTGATCTGATCCATTGGGTGTGGGATCGCTTAGCTCTGTCTATAGCACGCTGCCTCCGCTGTTTAACATGCATATAGCTGTGTTGTAGCTTCACCAAGTTGGTTTCTGATTTTCTGATACACCTGGTGCAGCTCCTGGAATGCTCTTCAACACTCCTTATTGAACCAGGGCTGGTTTGATGGTCATGGTAGAATGAGGGATATGCTGGGCCATGAGTTTACACAGTATGGTGGAATACAATTCTCTTGCTGCTGATGGCCCACAGCGCCTCATGGATGCCCAGTTTTGAGCTGCTAGATGTGTTCTTAATCTATCCAATTTAGCATGGTGGTAGGGCACAGAACATGATGAAGGGGTGTCCTCAGTGACTCGGTAGTACCATGATTGACCGAGCTGGCTGAGTCCTGAAGGACATAGCAGCCAGACTGACTCACGGCAGGTGGTGAGAGAACAAACACGAGCCTCTACCGAGCAACACTTGGTGATGGACATTGAAGTCCCCCACCCAGAGTACATTCTGTGCACCAGCAGCCACAGTGCGCCGGAGGAGGAGGGAGCAAATGTTTAAGATGTTGGATGGGGGAGCTGATTAAGCGGCCTGCTTTCCCCTGGATTGTGTCGAGCTTTGTGAGTGTTGTTGGAGCTGCAACCGTCCAGGCAAGTGGAAAATATTCCATGGCACTCCTGACTTGTGCCTTGTAGGGGGTGGAAAGGCTTTGGGGAGTCAGGAGGTGGTGAGTCACTTGCGCAGAATACCCAGCATCTGACTGGCGCTTGTAGGCACAGTATTTATTTGGCTGATCTAGTTAAGTTTTTGGTCAATGGTGACCCCCAGGATGTTGATGGTGGGGAATTCAATGATGGTAATGCCATTGACTGTCATGGGGAGGTGGTTAGACTCTCTCTTGTTGGAGATGGTCATTGTCTGGCACTTGTGTGTCACAAATGTTACTTGCCACTTATCATCCCCAACCTGCATGTTGTCCAGGTCTTGCTGCACGTGGACACAGACTGCCTCATTGGGCCAAAAATTCGGCACTTGCCGGGTGAGTACGCGCTGTGTACTCACCCGTAAGGCCTCCTGAAGTGCCGGTTTCCTGCATGCACTGCGCATGCGCGGGAAACTGGAACTTCCGGTCTCGTGGAGGGAGGGGTTCAGAGGTGAACCGCGTGCACGGGAGAGGCTGCGCGCACGCAGGGAACTTAGGTTTTTTTTCAGGTTTCTCCAGGAAGGTAAGTATGGAAGAAGCTGCGCTTTTAAAAAGGAGGCGCAGGACCCGTTTTTAACAAAGTAAGTGGTTAATTAATTACAATTAAAAAAATTTTTCAACAGGTTTATCTTTTTTAGATACTTTAAAGAAAGGTAAGTTTATTTTTAGCACTCTAAAAAAGTATTTAAATTTTTTCAAAAGTTTAAATTTTTGTTTTAAGTAGTTAATTTATTTAACTTAAAGTTATTTTAAAAATGTGATGGTTTTTAAAAAGATTTATTTGAAGTTTAGGTGTTGTTTTGGGGCCGATTTCAATTCATAGATTTGACAGGTCTTGGTTGGCGGACAGAAAGCAGAGAGTAGGAATTAATGGGTCTTTTTCCGAATGGCAAGTAGTGACTAGTGGGGTACCGCAGGGATCGGTCCTTGGACCCCAGCTATTCACAATATACATTAATGATCTAGATAAGGGAACTAAATGTAATATCTCCAAGTTTGCAGATGACACAAAGCTGGGTGGGAGTGTGTGCTGCGAGGAGGATACCGAGAAACTCCAGGATGATTTGGACAGGTTGGCTGATTGGGCAGAAGTGTGGCAGATGCAATATAACGTGGATAAATGCGAGTTTATCCACTTTGGTGTCAAAAACAGAAAGGCAGACTATTATCTGAACGGCAATAGATTGGGAGAAGGGGAAGTGCAACGAGCCCTGGGTGTCCTTCTGCACCAGTCGCTGAAAAGTAAGCATGCAGGTGCAGCAGGTGGTGAAGAAGGCAAATGGTATGTTGGCCTTCACAGCGAAAGGGTTTGAGTATCGGAACAGGGATGTCCTGCTGCAGTTGTACAGGGCCTTGCTGAGACCACACCTTGAGTACTGTGTGCAGTTTTGTTCGCCTTATCTGAGGAAGGATGCTCTTTTGCATGGAGGGAGTGCAGCGAAGATTCACCAGACTGATACCTGGGATGGCAGGACTGACATATGAGGAGAGATTGGGTCGATTGGGCTTATACTCGCTGGAGTATAGACGAATGAGAGGGGACCTCATCGAAACATATAAAATTCTGACAGGTCTGGATAAACTTGATGCAGGAAGGCTGTTCCCGATGGCGGGGGAGTCCAGAACCAAGGGTCACAGTCTAAGGATAAGGGGTAAGCCATTTAGGACTGAGAGGAGGAGGAATTTCTTCACCCAGAGAGTGGTGAACCTGTGGAATTCTCTACCACAGAAGGCAATTGAGGCCAATTCATTAAATATCTTCAAGAAGGATTTAGATATATTTCTTAAGGCTAAGGGGATCAAGGGATATGGGGAGAAAGCAGGGACAGGGTACTGAATTTGATTCATCAGCCATGATCTCATTGAATGGCGGAGCAGGCTCGAGGGGCCAAATGGCCTACTCCTGCTTTCTATCTTCTATGTTTCTATGTTTCTATGACAGTCACTCTCACCTCACCTCTGGAATTCAGCTCTTTTGTCCATGTTTGGACCAAGGCTGTAATGCAGTCAGGAGCCAAGTGGTCCTGACGGAAACCAAACTGGTCATCGGTGAGCTGGTTATTTGTGCCTTTGTTAGTGCCGCTTGATAGCATTGTCGATGACAGCTTCCATCACTTTGCTGATGATGGAGAGATGGCTGATGGGATGGTAACGGGCTGTCGGATTAGTCCAGCTTTTTGTGGACTGTACATACCTGGCCAATTTACCACTTTGTCAGGGAGATGCCAGTACGGGAACAGCTTGGATAGTGGTGCAGCTAGTTCTGGACACAGGTCTTCAGCACTGCAGCCGCGATGTTGTCAGAACCCATAGCCTTTGCTGTATCCAGTGCGCTGTACCGTTCTTGATATCACGTGGAGTGAAGTGAATTAGCTGAAGACTGGCTTCTGTGATGGTGGGACCTCAGGAGCAGGCCGAGATGCATCATCCACTTAGCACTTGTGACTGAAGATGGTTGCGAAGGCTTCAGCCTTGTCTTTTTCACTCAGGCGCTGTGCTCCGCCATCATTGAGGATGTGGATGTTCAAGGAGCCTCCTCCTCCCGTTAGTTGTTTAATTGTCCATCACCATTCCCGACTGGATGTGACAGGACTGCAGAGCTTTGATCTGATCCATTGGGTGTGGGATCGCTTAGCTCTGTCTATAGCACGCTGCCTCCGCTGTTTAACATGCATATAGTCCTGTGTTGTAGCTTCACCAAGTTGGTTTCTGATTTTCAGGTACACCTGGTGCAGCTCCTGGAATGCTCTTCAACACTCCTTATTGAACCAGGGCTGGTTTGATGGTAATGGTAGAATGAGGGATATGCCGGGCCATGAGTTTACAGATTATGGTGGAATACAATTCTGTTGCTGCTGATGGCGCACAGCGCCTCATGGATGCCCAGTTTTGAGCTGCTAGATGTGTTCTTAATCTATCCCATTTAGCACAGTGGTAGGGCACAGAACACGATGAAGGGGTGTTCTCAGTGACTCGGTAGTACCATGATTGACCAAGCTGGCTGAGTCCTGAAGGACATAGCAGCCAGACTGACTCACGGCAGGTGGTGAGAGAACAAACACGAGCCTCTCCCGAGCAACACTTGGTGATGGACATTGAAGTCCCCCACCCAGAGTACATTCTGTGCACCAGCAGCCACAGTGCGCCGGAGGAGGAGGGAGTAAATGTTTAAGATGTTGGATGGGGGAGCTGATTAAGCGGGCTGGTTTACCCTGGATTGTGTCGAAATTCGTGAGTGTTGTTGGAGTTGCAACCGTCCAGGCATGTGGAAAATATTCCATGGCACTCCTGACTTGTGCCTTGTAGGGGGTGGAAAGGCTTTGGGGAGTCAGGAGGTGGTGAGTCACTTGCGCAGAATACCCAGCATCTGACTGGCGCTTGTAGGCACAGTATTTATTTGGCTGATCTAGTTAAGTTTTTGGTCACTGGTGACCCCCAGGATGTTGATGGTGGGGAATTCAATGATGGTAATGCCATTGACTGTCATGGGGAGGTGGTTAGACTCTCTTTTGTTGGAGATGGTCATTGTCTGGCACTTGTGTGTCACAAATGTTACTTGCCACTTATCATCCCCAACCTGAATGTTGTCCAGGTCTTGCTGCACGTGAACACAGACTGCCTCATTGGGCCAAAAATTCGGCACTTGCCGGGTGAGTACGCGCTGTGTACTCACCCGTAAGGCCTCCTGAAGTGCCGGTTTCCTGCATGCACTGCGCATGCGCGGGAAACTGGAACTTCCGGTCTCGTGAAGGGAGGGGTTCAGAGGTGAACCGCGTGCACGAGAGAGGCTGCGCGCACGCCGGGAACTTCGTTTTTTTTTCCATATTTCTCCAGGAAGGTAAGTATGGAAGAAGCTGCACTTTTAAAAAGGAGGCGCAGGACCCGTTTTTAACAAGGTAAGTGGTTAATTAATTACAATTAAAAAAAAATTTCAACACTTTATCTTTTTTTGATACTTTAAAGAAAGGTAAGTTTATTTTTAGCACTCTTAAAAAGTATTTAAATTTTTTCAAAAATTTTAATTTTTGTTTTAAGTAGTTAATTTATTTAACTTATAGTTATTTTAAAAATGTGATGGTTTTTTAAAAAATTTATTTGAAGTTTAGGTGTTGTTTTGGGGCCGATTTCAATTCATAGATTTGACAGGTCTTGGTTGGCGGACAGAAAGCAGAGAGTAGGAATTAATGAGTCTTTTTCCGAATGGCAAGCAGTGACAAGTGGGGTCCTGCAAGGATCGGTCCTTGGACCCCAGCTATTCACAATATACATTAATGATCTAGATAAGGGAACTAAATGTAATATCTCCAAGTTTGCAGATGACACAAAGCTGGGTGGGAGTGTGTGCTGCGAGGAGGATACCGAGAAACTCCAGGATGATTTGGACAGGTTGGGTGATTGGGCAGAAGTGTGGCAGATGCAATATAACGTTGATAAATGCGAGGTTATCCACTTTGGTGTCAAAAACAGAAAGGCAGACTATTATCTGAATGGCAATAGATTGGGAGAAGGGGAAGTGTAACGTGACCTGGGTGTCCTTGTGCACCAGTCGCTGAAGGTAAGCATGCAGGTGCAGCAGGCGGTGAAGAAGGCAAATGGTATGTTGGCCTTCATAGCGAAAGGGTTTGAGTATAGGAACAGGGATGTCCTGCTGCAGTTGTATAGGGCCTTGGTGAGACCACACCTTGAGTACTGTGTGCAGTTTTGGTCGCCTTATCTGAGGAAGGATGCTCTTTTGCATGGAGGGAGTGCAGCGAAGATTCACCAGACTGATACCTGGGATGGCAGGAATGACATATGAGGAGAGATTGGGTCGATTGGGCTTATACTCGCTGGAGTATAGAAGAATGAGAGGGGACTTCATCGAAACATATAAAATTCTGACAGGTCTGGATAAACTAGATGCAGGAAGGCTGTTCCCGATGGCGGGGGAGTCCAGAACCAAGGGTCACAGTCTAAGGATAAGGGGTAAGCCATTTAGGACTGAGAGGAGGAGGAATTTCTTCACCCAGAGAGTGGTGAACCTGTGGAATTCTCTACCACAGAAGGTAGTTGAGGCCAATTCATTAAATATCTTCAAGAAGGAGTTAGATATATTTCTTAAGGCTAAGGGGATCAAGGGATATGGGGAGAAAGCAGGGACAGGGTACTGAATTTGGATGATCAGCCATGATCCCATTGAATGGCGGAGCAGGCTCGAGGGGTTGAATGGCCTACTGCTGCTCCTATCTTCTATGTTTCTATGTTTCTATAACAGTCACTCTCACCTCACCTCTGGAATTCAGCTCTTTTGTCCATGTTTGGACCGACGCTGTAATGCGGTCAGGAGCCAAGTGGTCCTGACGGAAACCAAACTGGTCATCGGTGAGCTGGTTATTTGTGCCTTCGTTAGTGCCGCTTGATAGCATTGTCGATGACAGCTTCCATCACTTTGCTGATGATGGAGGGATGGCTGATGGGATGGTAACGGGCTGTCGGATTAGTCCAGCTTTTTGTGGACTATACATACCTGGCCAATTTACCACTTTGTCGGGGAGATGCCAGTACGGGAACAGCTTGGCTAGTGGTGCAGCTAGTTCTGGACACAGGTCTTCAGCACTGCAGCCGCGATGTTGTCAGAACCCATAGCCTTTGCTGTATCCACTGCGCTGTACCGTTCTTGATATCACATGGAGTGAAGTGAATTAGCTGAAGACTGGCTTCTGTGAGGGTGGGACCTCAGGAGCAGGCTGAGCTGCATCATCCACTTGGCACTTGTGACTGAAGATGGTTGCGAAGGCTTCAGCCTTGTCTTTTTCACTCAGGCGCTGTGCTCCGCCATCATTGAGGATGTGGATGTTCAAGGAGCCTCCTCCTCCCGTTAGTTGTTTAATTGTCCATCACCATTCCCGACTGGATGTGACAGGACTGCAGAGCTTTGATCTGATCCATTGGGTGTGGGATCGCTTAGCTCTGTCTATAGCACGCTGCCTCCGCTGTTTAACATGCATATAGCTGTGTTGTAGCTTCACCAAGTTGGTTTCTGATTTTCTGATACACCTGGTGCAGCTCCTGGAATGCTCTTCAACACTCCTTATTGAACCAGGGCTGGTTTGATGGTAATGGTAGAATGAGGGATATGCCGGGCCATGAGTTTACAGATTATGGTGGAATACAATTCTGTTGCTGCTGATGGCCCACAGCGCCTCATGGATGCCCAGTTTTGAGCTGCTAGATGTGTTCTTAATCTATCCCATTTAGCACAGTGGTAGGGCACAGAACACGATGAAGGGGTGTCCTCAGTGACTCGGTAGTACCATGATTGACCAAGCTGGCTGAGTCCTGAAGGACATAGCAGCCAGACTGACTCACGGCAGGTGGTGAGAGAACAAACACGAGCCTCTCCCGAGCAACACTTGGTGATGGACATTGAAATCCCCCACCCAGAGTACATTCTGTGCACCAGCAGCCACAGTGCGCTGGAGGAGGAGGGAGTAAATGTTTAAGATGTTGGATGGGGGAGCTGATTAAGCGGGCTGGTTTACCCTGGATTGTGTCGAAATTCGTGAGTGTTGTTGGAGTTGCAACCGTCCAGGCATGTGGAAAATATTCCATGGCACTCCTGACTTGTGCCTTGTAGGGGGTGGAAAGGCTTTGGGGAGTCAGGAGGTGGTGAGTCACTTGCGCAGAATACCCAGCATCTGACTGGCACTTGTAGGCACAGTATTTATTTGGCTGATCTAGTTAAGTTTTTGGTCACTGGTGACCCCCAGGATGTTGATGGTGGGGAATTCAATGATGGTAATGCCATTGACTGTCATGGGGAGGTGGTTAGACTCTCTCTTGTTGGAGATGGTCATTGTCTGGCACTTGTGTGTCACAAATGTTACTTGCCACTTGTCATCCCCAACCTGAATGTTGTCCAGGTCTTGCTGCACGTGAACACAGACTGCCTCATTGGGCCAAAAATTCGGCACTTGCCGGGTGAGTACGCGCTGTGTACTCACCCGTAAGGCCTCCTGAAGTGCCGGTTTCCTGCATGCACTGCGCATGCGCGGGAAACTGGAACTTCCGGTCTCGTGAAGGGAGGGGTTCAGAGGTGAACCGCGTGCACGAGAGAGGCTGCGCGCACGCAGGGAACTTCGTTTTTTTTTCCATATTTCTCCAGGAAGGTAAGTATGGAAGAAGCTGCACTTTTAAAAAGGAGGCGCAGGACCCGTTTTTAACAAGGTAAGTGGTTAATTAATTACAATTAAAAAAAAATTTCAACACTTTATCTTTTTTCGATACTTTAAAGAAAGGTAAGTTTATTTTTAGCACTCTTAAAAAGTATTTTAATTTTTTCAAAAATTTTAATTTTTGTTTTAAGTAGTTAATTTATTTAACTTATAGTTATTTTAAAAATGTGATGGTTTTTAAAAAATTTATTTGAAGTTTAGGTGTTGTTTTGGGGCCGATTTCAATTCATAGATTTGACAGGTCTTGGTTGGCGGACAGAAAGCAGAGAGTAGGAATTAATGGGTCTTTTTCCAAATGGCAAGTAGTGACTAGTGGGGTACCGCAGGGATCGGACCTTGGACCCCAGCTATTCACAATAAACATTAATGATCTCGATAAGGGAACTAAATGTAATATCTCCAAGTTTGCAGATGACACAAAGCTGGGTGGGAGTGTGTGCTGCGAGGAGGATACCGAGAAACTCCAGGATGATTTGGACAGGTTGGGTGATTGGGCAGAAGTGTGGCAGATGCAATATAACGTTGATAAATGCGAGGTTATCCACTTTGGTGTCAAAAACAGAAAGGCAGACTATTATCTGAATGGCAATAGATTGGGAGAAGGGGAAGTGTAACGTGACCTGGGTGTCCTTGTGCACCAGTCGCTGAAGGTAAGCATGCAGGTGCAGCAGGCGGTGAAGAAGGCAAATGGTATGTTGGCCTTCATAGCGAAAGGGTTTGAGTATAGGAACAGGGATGTCCTGCTGCAGTTGTATAGGGCCTTGGTGAGACCACACCTTGAGTACTGTGTGCAGTTTTGGTCGCCTTATCTGAGGAAGGATGCTCTTTTGCATGGAGGGAGTGCAGCGAAGATTCACCAGACTGATACCTGGGATGGCAGGAATGACATATGAGGAGAGATTGGGTCGATTGGGCTTATACTCGCTGGAGTATAGAAGAATGAGAGGGGACTTCATCGAAACATATAAAATTCTGACAGGTCTGGATAAACTAGATGCAGGAAGGCTGTTCCCGATGGCGGGGGAGTCCAGAACCAAGGGTCACAGTCTAAGGATAAGGGGTAAGCCATTTAGGACTGAGAGGAGGAGGAATTTCTTCACCCAGAGAGTGGTGAACCTGTGGAATTCTCTACCACAGAAGGTAGTTGAGGCCAATTCATTAAATATCTTCAAGAAGGAGTTAGATATATTTCTTAAGGCTAAGGGGATCAAGGGATATGGGGAGAAAGCAGGGACAGGGTACTGAATTTGGATGATCAGCCATGATCACATTGAATGGCGGAGCAGGCTCGAGGGGTTGAATGGCCTACTCCTGCTCCTATCTTCTATGTTTCTATGTTTCTATAACAGTCACTCTCACCTCACCTCTGGAATTCAGCTCTTTTGTCCATGTTTGGACCAAGGCTGTAATGCGGTCAGGAGCCAAGTGGTCCTGACGGAAACCAAACTGGTCATCGGTGAGCTGGTTATTTGTGCCTTCGTTAGTGCCGCTTGATAGCATTGTCGATGACAGCTTCCATCACTTTGCTGATGATGGAGGGATGGCTGATGGGATGGTAACGGGCTGTCGGATTAGTCCAGCTTTTTGTGGACTATACATACCTGGCCAATTTACCACTTTGTCGGGGAGATGCCAGTACGGGAACAGCTTGGCTAGTGGTGCAGCTAGTTCTGGACACAGGTCTTCAGCACTGCAGCCGCGATGTTGTCAGAACCCATAGCCTTTGCTGTATCCACTGCGCTGTACCGTTCTTGATATCACATGGAGTGAAGTGAATTAGCTGAAGACTGGCTTCTGTGAGGGTGGGACCTCAGGAGCAGGCTGAGCTGCATCATCCACTTGGCACTTGTGACTGAAGATGGTTGCGAAGGCTTCAGCCTTGTCTTTTTCACTCAGGCGCTGTGCTCCGCCATCATTGAGGATGTGGATGTTCAAGGAGCCTCCTCCTCCCGTTAGTTGTTTAATTGTCCATCACCATTCCCGACTGGATGTGACAGGACTGCAGAGCTTTGATCTGATCCATTGGATGTGGGATCGCTTAGCTCTGTCTATAGCACGCTGCCTCCGCTGTTTAACATACATATAGTCCTGTGTTGTAGCTTCACCAAGTTGGTTTCTGATTTTCTGATACACCTGGTGCAGCTCCTGGAATGCTCTTCAACACTCCTTATTGAACCAGGGCTGGTTTGATGGTCATGGTAGAATGAGGGATATGCTGGGCCATGAGTTTACAGATTATGGTGGAATACAATTCTGTTGCTGCTGATGGCCCACAGCGCCTCATGGATGCCCAGTTTTGAGCTGCTAGATGTGCTCTGAATCTATTCCATTTAGCACGGTGGTAGGGCACAGAACACGATGAAGGGGTGTCCTCACTGGCTCGGTAGTACCATGATTGACCGAGCTGGCTGAGTCCTTAAGGACATAGCAGCCAGACTGGCTCACGGCAGGTGGTGAGAGAACAAACACGAGCCACTACCGTGCCACACTTGGTGATGGACATTGAAGTCCCCCACCCAGAGTACATTCTGTGCACCAGCAGCCACAGTGCGCCGGAGGAGGAGGGAGTAAATGTTTAAGATGGTGGATGTTATTCTAAACTTGAATCGAACCTTGGTTGGACCACACTTGGAGTACTGCATACAATTCTGGACACCATATTATAAAAAGGATATGGAGGCACTGAAGAGGGTGCAAAAAATGATGAGTAAAACATTAGAGCTGAAGGACAGGCTAGGGGGTGTTGCCCAAATAAGGGTTCTTTGCACAACTGCTTGGAGTATAAGGAATAAATTGAATGAACTGCAGGCATGAATTCAAATTGGAGGGTATGACATTGTAGCTATTACTGAGACATGGCTGCAAGACGGTCAGGACTGGGAACTAAATATACCAGGTTATAAGGTCTACAGGGAAGATAGGGAAAATGGCAGAGGGGGAGGAGTAGCCTTCGTGATTAAGGATGAAATCACTTCAATGATAAGAGAGGATTTAAGGAGAGGTAAGCAAGCAGTGGAGACGTTATGGGTTGAATTATGAAATAAAGGATCTAAGACTGTCGTGGGAGTTGTGTATAGACACCCTGGTAGCAGCTCTGAGGTGCTAGATTGTATAAATGAAGAGATTAGACAATCGTGTTGCAAAAGTGGAGTGTTTTTAATGGGGGATTTTAACTTTCATATCGATTGGGAAAAGCAAACTAGCACCTGTCAGAAAGGTAGTGAATTTCTTGAGTGTGTCCGGGATAGTTTTCTACAACAATATGTCCTAGAGGCAACAAGGGGGCAGGCCATATTAGATTTAGTAATGGAGGCGGTGCAACGAAGGTTCACTAGATTGATACCTGGGATGAGAGGGCTGTCCTATGATGAGAGATTGTGTAGAATGGGCCTATACTCTCTGGAGTTTAGAAGAATGAGAGGTGATCTCATTGAAACATACAAGATTCTGAAAGGGATTGACAAGGTAGATGCTGAGAGGTTGTTTCCCCTGGGCTGGAGTGTCTAGAACTAGGGGGCATAGTCTCAGGATAAGGGGTCGGCCATTTAAGACTGAGATGAGGAGGAATTTCTTCACTCAGAGGGTTGTGAATCTTTGGAATTCTCTGGCCCCAGAGGGCTGTGGATGCTGAGTCTTTGAGTATATTCAAGGCTGAGATAGATCGATTTTTTAGACTCCAGGTGAATCAAGGGATATGGAGATCGGGCGGGAACGTGGAGTTGAGGTCGATGATCACCCATGATCTTATTGAATGGCGGAGCAGGCTCGAGGGGCCGTATGGCCTACTCCTGCTCTTATTTCTTATGTTCTTATGTTCTGCCTGGAGGTAGTTGCGAAAGAAGGAGATGAGAGAGAAAACACAATACAAAAGCTAGAGCTGATTTTAATCATTTATAAAAATGGACCGAATATAACACTAACCGTTTACATATTTTTGTCCATGGACGAACAAAATGCTGCCAATTAATTCTCCCCTGAGGCTAACGGAACAGACTGCTGCTGATTGGAGACAAAGAGCTAGTGATACTTTCAGAATGAGACCTGTATGGGAGGGGAAGGCGATGCCATGTGACCCAGGCAACTCCTGGAGGGCACTGAGTTCAAAGGGACGGTGAACCCAAGGTCTCTTCCTCCTCCCGTGTTCCCTCCGCCCCGTCCTCTCCCCATTTTAGATGCTGTCTTATTACAGATGTTAAAATATGAGGACATTCACTGTATTTCCCACTCCATGAGAAAAAACCAACAACGTGGGATTTTAAACATCTTTCGGTGTTACATTTCATACTTCATGTACAGATTGTGGACTTTGAGAAATACTTCACTGTAAAAATCTGTTTCATGTAACAATTAAAAAATTGTATTTACCTACTTGTTGGTCAATGTTTTCATTTCAAACTTTCATCTCATCAACTTATGTAAATATTCAATATTTATCAACACAGATAAATGTGAGGTATTACATTTTGGTAAGAAAAATAAGGAGGTCACATATTACTTGGAAATAACGAATCTAAATGGGGTAGAAGAGAAAAGGGCTCTCGGAGTACAAATACACAAATCACTGAAAGTGATTAGTAGCTTGCATCAGTAACTATTTTCTCTAAAGGAAGGTCATCAGCACACAGCACCTTGGGCTTTTATCTGTGGCTGTGCAACTGATGAAAAGGTGTGTATAAAAAAGAGTCAGGTTTACGCCAATACTTGCAAGATGTATGGTGGAATTCAGCCCAGTGAACTTTCCATCATACTTTCGGTGTGACACCTTATATGCAAATTTCTTGCAGTAGAATGGCTCAAATTTCATATTTGTAAAACAGCACTGAGGGAGGAAACATGACAATGAAGCTGGTAGAAAACTACCAATGGCCACCTAAAACGGGCATAATCCACTCTTCCGTCTGTGGACAAATTTCCAGCCCCTCCCCTTTAAGGCACATTACCTTTCAGGCAGAAGGGGGCGGGGCCTCAGGTTTTACCCAGAGAATTCTGGGGGTTTTCCAGAGAATTCTGGGAGCAGCTCTCTCAGCCATTTTGTACAGCATGCAGTGAATAAAAGTTTCTTGTTTTCCACACATGGATTCAGCCTCCATTCGTGTTTCGCGGCAGCCTCAACATTGGTGACCCTGACGCTCAGAACGTATTCCGAGCACTGCAATGGCGGACACGAACGCAGTTTCCGTGAAACTGCCGGAGTTTTGGGAAAACCAGCCCGAAGCCTGGTTTCTCCAAGCTGAATCTCGCTTCCGGCTGCGAAATATCACCACAGATGGGACGAAGTACGACTATCTCGTCACATCACTCAGTAACGCCGCAGTTTCCAAGGTTTGGACAACGCTGCAGAACCCACCAGAGGAAGGCAAGTACGCACACCTCAGAACAGCGCTCCTTAAAAAATTTACGGCCTCGGCATATCAGCGAAACTGCCACCTCCTCGACCTTCCAGGCCTCGGTGATGCCTCACCGTCAGACCTCCTCTCCCACATGCTCTCCCTCACCGACGAGAGCCCACCCGGATCCCTCTTCCGCACGCTGTTCATCCGCCAGCTCCCTCTCAGCATCCGCCCAGCAATCGTGGCGTCCGGCCTCACGAACCTGGAAGCCCTGGCCGATGAGGCCGACAAGCTGCTGTCCGTTCACTCCAGCCGCGACGTCACTCCGGACCTGGCAGCCAATGCCTGGGCGCGCCCCTCACCATCCAGCACACGGCCACAAGGACCAGCCACCAGGCCCACGGGGCCTTCGCGCCCCACTAACCCTGTAGAATTCGCAATATATCGCGATTTAATAAATAAGGAGAAAACACATAGTTTCGTTCAAACAGCTTTTATTTCAGCAGAATTCTGTCAGGTTTTCAAAGTGGACACAAGCAGCCTGTAAAATGGCCGCCACGCCTCGTGGCAGAACATTCTAGACCTTTCGACAAACAGACAAGATGGCGTTCCAATAAACATTTGTGCAAGATCGATCAAGACTAAGCACATTTAAGATAATACACGAGACATTATGGGTTTGCAGTATACACATAAATACTGAAATCGGTCTCCCAGGTGCAAATAAGGGCTATTGTACCGAGTGATCAAGAACCCATCCAAAGACATTAATATGCAAAATCCCCACGACTCTACGATGAGAGAGCCGTTAGCGGGTAGTTACAGAAAACATTTGGAAGCCCCAAAACCCCTCCAGGGAGAACACCGGCCGATTAAACAATGGGAGAAATATTAACAGGTACTCAGACAGTTACGAGTATCCCCGAAACCCATTAAAATGGAGATCACCCTATACAAGAAATTTGAGCGCCAAAACCCTAACAAACGAAAAGACATTAAGGTTGGGCGGGAAAAGGAAGAGTTTTGCACTATAACTGCAAGCTCCAACCATCCATCTTTCTCTTATCCTGCTGGCTCTTATCCTCGTGGCTGCTCTTGTGCTCTTATCCTGTCGACTCCTTGCCGCTTGCCTCGTGTCTCTGCCTCTTGCAGCTTGAAAGACTGTTGAACTTTACGATCCGCCAGGATCTGCCTCGTGGCTTGCCGCGAAGATCTGTGTGGAACTGGGCTGTGAAGCCTTGAAACGGGCGCACCATCCCGAGAAGTCGGTAAACGGTGTTGGAACCGAAGGCCCGAGATGAGATGAGATGAGATGAGATGAGATGAGATGAGATGAGAAGAGAAGAAGACCATACGTATCGCCACGGTCAGTAAGCTCCGACCGCGCCTGTAGGTCGAATAGACACTTTCCTTGCCCAGGAAGACCATCTTTGAATTTTACAGAACTGGCAGGAAGACTATTCTTTGAATTTTATCGCATCAGTGCGAGGGCACAGGAAGACTCTTTTTTGAGTAGAGTCGGAACTCCGAGCACAACACAGATCTTCATGACAGCAGACGGTCCAGCCTGCTAGCCGGAGCAGAAACGAGTAAACAAGTGGGGTACAGAGACCCCTGACCAACACGTGGGTGATCAGGTGCTGCGGTGAAAATCATCCGATCAGAGTTTTCGGAATTCTCCGAGTTATCACGAGTGGTGAGCATGAGTCTCGATCCTACAAGTCTAGTTTAGAGCAGGTATTGATAGGGGAGGGTTTAAGTTTTAAGGATAACTGTAATGTGTGCCCCCATTTACGATGTGTCGTTCGTTCCTCGTTTCCCTGAAATTAGTCACATAACTGCGTGTAAGACTGTACTGTCATTAATCTGTGCTTATGACATGTATTTCATAATCTTGAATAATATGCAATAAAGATTTTCCATTTCGTACCATTCAACCGGGTCTACCTGAGTTTTCTCTCCATTACTGCTCTCGCATCTAAGTCCAGTGTCAGAACCGTAAGGGCGAGTGGGTCGAACCACTCACAGGTGTTTAGTGCTCCCAGACTGGCTGGAGACCAGAACAGGCAACAAGGCCTAAACTCGCACTAGCATCCAGGCTGCACAGAGCCACACGAATCACACAGGTTCAGAGAAACCCTACAGAAAATGGCGACCGCGGCAGGACACTGGCAGCGAGAGGGTAGTGTGTTAGACTTTGGTATGAATGTACGAAATGTCATGCAAGAGAAAATAGCAGATTATGTGTTCGGAAAGGTAAATTTAACTAAGAAATGGATAAGTGACCTGCTAGCGGATAAGTGTCCACTAGAGGCAGCCGAGAGGTGGACAGATAGTAAGGAGCACAAAAAGACAGTCGAGATAGTGGTCTGGTTAATGTGCTATAAAAGACAAGTCCAAATTTTGAACCAGGTCATTACAGCGCAAGCAGCTCGGATCAGGCATTTAGAGGAGGAAATGGACGAGAAGGTCACTGGGGGGCAGTTGCTCATTAAGAATTTAAATGCGTTGCACCAAGAACGCCAGGTAGTCACCAGCCACCATAAAGCAAAAATAGATTACCTCGAGTGCCAAGTCACTGAGGCAAAGTTAAGTGAGGGCAGACTAAAGGAATGGTGTGCCCGCCAGGCTGCCCAAATAAAAGCCCAGGAAGAGAGCTTAATGGGGGTTAGGGCGGCATATAAGATGGCCCTTGAGTATAAGGTTCAGGGGGCCGATCATAGCGTCTGCCAAAAGGAGATAGAGCACCTTAAAAGGGCCGTGAACAAAGCGCACGGCATGGTGTGCTTTATCAGTCCGTCAGCACACCAGCCGCTAGTGGATGAGGAGTTTCAGAAATTCCCACCAAGCAAAGCAGAGGAAGTATTAGCCACTACGCCCTCCGCGCCACCCAGCTATTCGGAAACCTGGGTAAGGGAGAAAGTGGTAGAAGAAACGAAAGAGCCCACTGGAGTAGAAGTGGAAAAGGGACCGTTGTGTCCGGTCACGGGTATAAAAAGGGGCCCAAACGGAGACGGTGGAGAACAAGGGGATCTCCTCAACCAGCTTGTGTTGCCTCACAGCTCACACCAGCTGAGGGTTATGATCAGTCACGTACGGAAGCTGGCCGAGTCAGACGACCCTTCCGTACATTTTAGGGAGATAGAGCAAACCGCAGCCATTAACGGCTGTGACGATGGGGAAACAGCATAGATGCTGTTATTCTCATTGGGTAGTTCGATCCTTCAGTGTCTCTCGGACGAGAGCAAGAGGGGAACCAAGACCTATGAGGCACTAAGAAATGAGGTCCTAGAAGTATTGGGGACGGACGATGAAGGTCCGTTTGTTAGAGTGGGACAGACAGTGCAGATGGAGGGAGAACCCCCGAAGGTTTTCGCCGACAGGCTGTGGCCAGTATACCAGCGCAGCTGCCCAGGTGCGCCAGAGCGCGACGCTGTGGCAGGCATCGGTTTAACTCATTGGCTCAGGTGTATAGTAGCCAACAATTTGCCAGCCGTCAGAGAGCAGGCAAAAGCGTGGTTTGATCCCACTGACCCCGCCACTACAGAGGAGTCGGTCCTAAATCGACTCACGGTAGGATACCGTAATATCAGGGGTATGGGAACACGTCCCCTTAAGGGAAAAGTACATGAGGTACGACCCGCAGCCCCGGCTCAAAAGGAGTGGCATCAGGAGGGTAACCGCGCCCCGCAGGCAAGTAATGCTTGTTACGGGTGTGGGAAGACAGGGCACTGGCGCAAGAACTGTAGGAACCCTTGGAAGGATTCCAGGGATAAAAATCCCGCAGCCCGAGCCCAGATGCCTGTCTCTGTTAGGGAAGCTAGTGCACCCATCCCTCCCGACGAGATCGAAACAGTGTTGGGAGCCATGCGTAACCTCATGAGTGCGCATGGAAAAGTGACGGTTGCTACCGGCCCCGCAGGTGCCACAGGTCCGTCTAACCATACCCAATGACTAGAGCCCGCGCAGCCCGTCTACCTGTGCCCGCTCAGCTATGATGCGTGGAAGCGACCTGTGGTGGAGATGGAGGTAGAGAAACAGAAGGGTAGTTATTTGTTGGACACGGGAGCTTCTTGCACCATAATCCATACAGATAGCCCTTTTGACTCACCGCTATCCACCAAGGTCCCATTCACATTAGCGGGGTTCACGGGAAAAGAACAGGCTGGCGCGTTCTCCCTTCCGCTATCCATTCGTTTAGGAGCACTTCACCTTAAGTGGAAGTGCACATTGATGGAATGGCAGGAGGGGGGTGGGAGAGGTATCCTCGGGTCCGATCTCCTATCAGGACACGGGATCCTCGTGGACCTCAGAAATCACTGTCTCTGGGGGGCTAAGAGTGAAAAAGGCGAGGTAGTGGTAATTCCGGGGGAGGAAGAAACAGGGGTCCTGTGTACCGTACAGCCATCCGGAGGCTACGACCTCAGGCTTATGGTCGCGGATGTCCCAACGGACATGCAAACGTACGTGTCAGATAATATGCACGCGTTTGCAACCCACAAGCACGATTGTGGGAGGGTTACCGGGTTTGAGGTCAGCGTAGATGGGGACCCCATGACCCGGCCCCAAAAGCAGTATAACTTCCCCAAAGAAGCAGAACCCGACATGGAGACAGCAATGTCCTCCTTGGTGCAGCAGGGCGTGTTGAGGCCGATAGCCACACACGTGAACTCCCCATTATGGCCGGTTAGGAAGCCGGATAATTCGTGGAGGGCCACGGTGGACTACAGAGTCCTTAACAGTAACATTCCCGCCTGCGCGCCCACGGTAGCAGCAGTTGCTGACCTAATAGGGAGTATCCCAGCGTCCGCGACCACGTTCACGGTGCTGGATATCTCGAACGGTTTTTGGTCCATCCCGCTGCGGCGAGAGGACCAGTACAAGTTTGCCTTTACTTTCAAAGGACAACAGTACACATGGAACTGTCTGCCACAGGGTTTCCACAATAGCCCCAGTATTTTCCATCAGTGTATGGCAGGAAGTTTAAAGGAGTTTAGTCAGCCCAATCAGATAGTGCAGTACGTGGATGATTTGCTCCTATTTACGGATTCAAGGGAGGAGCATGGGCCACTGCTGGCCGAGTTATTGGAGCTGCTAGCGAGAAAGGGTTTTAAAGTGAACCCTAAGAAAGCACGTATCGGTCAGCAGGAAGTAAAATTCCTGGGGCTGACCATTCGCGCTGGGGAAAGAGCCATAGATAAGGCTAGGAGGGAGTCGGTGCAAGAGTTACCGATTCCCAACACCATAAGGGGTGTGAGGTCTTTCTTGGGACTGACCGGTTACTGCAGGGATTTTATCGAAGACTATGCGGCCACAGCGGCGCCGCTGCTCCGACTCCTCCATAAGGGAGTGGAGTGGTCTTGGGACGAGGGCTGCCAAGCAGCCTTCGAGAAGTTAAAAAGGGATCTGCAGATCGCGCCAGCCTTAGGGGCCATAGATGGGGGGAAGGAGTTTTTCCTGGAGGTAGCTGCCAGCGGAGACAGCTTGAGCGTCACGGCAAGCTGAGGCCGGTTGTCTATTCGCCCAGGGTGTTAACGGATGTGGAGAGAAGTTTCTCCAATTGCGAAAGGCACCTTTTAGCCACGCATTGAGCTGTGAAAAGATCAGCGATCTTCACAGGGCTCTCCCCCATCACTCTCCTCACCCATCACACACCAACTAAGATGCTTCTAGATGGGAGGATTAAAGATGGGACCGTAAGCAGCGTGCGTATTGCGCGCTGGACCCTTCTTCTTTCCCAGATGGATCTTAGAGTTAAAGGTCTTTGCGAGCCCAGGCTTGCGGCCAATTTGGTATACCCCGGTACAGCCCACCAGTGTTCGGTGGAAGGGGTGTGGGAAGTCAACATAGGTTTGTGGGCCGGGATACATCCCACTGGGCGTGAGATTTATGTTGATGGTTCCAGCACAGTATCTGCTGGCGAACGACTCACAGGGTGTGGAGTTTATGACTCTGCGGCAAACCTTGCCCTGGCGATCAAGCTCCCTAGCACCATGAGCGCGCAGCAGGCTGAGCTGTCTGCAGTGGTGTACGTCGTTACCCACCCAGAAATTTTCCCAACCCCATACACGATTTGCTCGGACAGTATGTTCATATGCAATTCGTGTACGGAATACCTGGCCATTTGGTCCCGCCGTGGATACACCTCCGCGGACGGGCGACCTTTAACGGTGAAGCCCTTGCTGGAAAAGATCCTAGCAGCAGTAGGGGAGGAAGGGGAGATTTTCATCCATAAGGTAAAGCTCACTCCTCCACAGAGCCCCGTGGGGAGGGCAACCAGCAGGCGGATGCGCTAGCCAGGGAAGGTGCCCGCAACGGCATTTTCTGGGACCCCTATGGGCCCAGACCCATGGCAGCGATCCAAGGCAGGGACGGGAATCCCGGGAACACCAGGGTAGCATTGCCCCTAGACCTTAAGACCGTCCAGAACCAGGATCCCGCCCTAAAAGCAGTCCTCAAAACCCTTGCTGAGGGGAAGCAGGTAGAGGGTCCGTACAGTACGGCAACCCTCTCCGTTAAGGAAGGCATGCTGTTCCGCGAGGAGCAGTGGGTTGTGCCGCAGCAGCACAGGAGGGAATTCCTCCAGTTGGCTCACGAGGGACCAGGGGCAGGGCACCCCGGGCCCGAGGTTACCTGGCAACGGGTAGAGCAAGCGGGATGGTGGCCGGGGCTCAGGGAACAGGTCCGCGAGTTCTGTGCAAGCTGTCTCGTGTGCGCTGCAAACAACCCAGACCCCCAGAAAAGGAAAGTGCCCATGGGACACGTAAGAAGGGTAGAGGGACCATGGCAGTCGATACAGATCGACTATATAGGGCCCCTGCCCACCACCCAGGGAGGTTATAAATACTGCCTCGTCTTGGTGGATGTGTTTTCCAAATGGGTGGAAGCCTTCCCCTGTCGAACAGCTACGGCACTGGGTACTGCAAAAATCTTGGTCCGGGAAGTGTTCTCGCGGTGGGGACTCCCCCGTTTTGTGGAGTCAGACCAAGGGAGTCATTTCACCGGCCAGGTGATGCAGAACACCCTCATGCTTTTGGGCATTGAAGGGAAATGGCACGTAGCACACAATCCCCAGTTATCCGGGATTGTTGAACGCATGAACCGGACCCTGAAGGAGAAATTGAGGAAGGAGACTAGGAACTCGCCCCAAAAATGGGCGGAGGTTCTGCCTTTAGTCCTCATGGGGGTCCGGGCCAGTCAGTCAAAAAGTACGGGGTATTCCCCGCACGAAGTGATGACTGGGAGGATCATGCGAACCCCCACCCATGTGCTAGCGCCGGTGCTCACTGAGAGTCAGCTCCAAGAGATAAGCAGGGACAAGTTCGCCCAGACCCTCTTGGAGCGCCTGAAGCAGGTTTATGAGCAGGCGGCTGGGAACATGGGAAGGCAGCATCAGGGAAATCGCCTGTTGCTGGAACCCCGCAAAACGCGGGAGTGGGAAGTAGGAGACCAGGTCATGGTCAGAAACTACGCCAGAGTAGGGAGTCTGGAACCACTGTATATGGGACCCTACAACATTGTAGAAAAGGCGAGTCCCATGGTATACGCCGTAAAAGTACCTCGGCGCACTAAGTGGTTCCACGTAAACCAGTGCAAACTGTACAAGCCAGGTGCACAAGGGAAAACCACAGGGGCAAAACCTGCGAGTGGGGACTCGCAGCCCCAGGTAGGACCACAGGGCACACAGGCAGGCAAAGCAGCTTGCATCAGGGGAGGAGACATCCTGGAAAATTGTGAAACATTTTTGTGGGGTTGGGAGTCAGATGAGGGAGAGTTCGAGGAGCTCGACGAAGATGAGGATAGTGAAGGTAGTGGAGAGTGGGAATCGGAGGACGAAAGGGTCGCCCCCGATTCAGGTATAGGGGGGACAGGGGCTGCAGATAGAGATCCACACAGGGTGGAAACCGAAGCTGCAGGTCCCGAACACAGGGGGGAGGAGCCAGGGGAGGCGGAGCCAGCCGCTGTGGGACCACAGGGCGTGACGGTGGAAACCTCAGAGCCCGAGCCGCCCGCCTTGAACGTCCTGCCCTCGGGGGAGGTAGGGACTGCGAGTGAAGGGCCGCCTGCTGGGCCGAGCAGGGCGATGCCACAAGCTGCAAGTCCCGAGGTCAGGGAGGCGGAGTCAGGGGAGGCGGAGCCAGCGACTGTGACCGGACCACAGGTCGCCACGGTGGAAGTCTCGGAACCCAATCCGTCGGTCCTGGGATTCCTGCCCCCGGTAACTCTCCGTAGGTCAGGTCGGATACCCCAGCCCAGGAGGGTATGGCCAAGTCCCCAGACTGTCCCAAGGCGTAGGCTCAAGGTTACGGCAGCCCAGGGAGAGCCCAGTCCCAGCGCAGCAGCAACAGGCTGCGGCAGATCAAAGGGAGGGGTAAATGCCCTCCCACCGTCGGGAAGAGCTCGCGGCAGCCTTTTCAGAATTTAAAGGGGCCGCCCTGGGAACGGGCGGCGCTGTACAGTAATAAGTTTAGGATAAGTTTCTAGGTTTATAGTTTAAGGTTAAGTATAAGTTTATAGTTTTAGATAAGGTTATAAGTTTATAGTTTTAAATCGGTTTAAGTTGGTAGTTAAATTTTGTTTAATAATAAAAGGAAGTAAATGATGGGAGTTTTAGAGATAGGTTTAGTTAAAGTTTATCCAGCGAACATTGAAGTTTACGTGAGGCGAGGTCAGGGGACCCGCTCACCCTTCACCAAAGCCAGAGACTCTTGCGAGGCTGGCTACCTCATTCTATCTGATCACAGGAACCAAGGAAGGATGGAACGAATCCTAGTATTGCTCGCGGCAATCGGATGTGGATTGGCCTATCGAGGCCGCACCAAGGATGTCGTGGTGTTTGGATGCTCCGGGGACACGGCCCCCATCGCGGTGGATGGGACCGGAAGACGGGAGGCTGAGGAGACCACCACCTATTTCCACAAGGGAAGGTGGCCAGGATGGCTGGGAATGAACTCAACGGAGTATTCTAGCACATCGGGGTTTGCCTACAAAGAGACTTCTTTACTGTGCCCCAAAGTAAGGATCATCGCACCCAGGATCAGCGTCACCGTCGGCAAACGGATTTGTTTGACTTGTAGTGGGAATGTCCCATTGAGCCGATGGTGGTGGCTGCGAAAGCTGAGCAAAAACATAAGGAACTCTTCGGTCGAGTGGGAACGACTGGGTAATAATACCCATCGGACAATTACGGGGACAAACGGACAAGTGAGAGTCTGTTGGGACAAATGGTGGAACCGGATGAGGGAATTTATGTATGTATGTGGGGTTCAAAGTACGTTTGCCCCAAAGGCATCTCCATATTTTTCATTAATCAATGGCAGGATAACGGACAGGGGATGAGGTGGGATGCGAGTACCAGGGGGTGCGGGGCCCCATTCTCCCCGATCCCGGTAAATGCCACTGAACTCATTACGCGCCCACGCAAAGCCCCGCCCACGATTCCGGTGGTTCTAGCTAAGGAAGAAGGGTGCCCTAAAACTAGTAAGGGACCCGGGAATGGTTTGGTACTGGTCCCCACAGACCAGATACTATTTCAGGGGGTACATTACGCGGTGGCCTCGGTGATTTTAAATCTCACCGAGGTGCGGTTACCAGAGTGGTGCCCCAAAAAGACGGAACAGTTGTATCAGGTCCTGTTGACCAAGATGTTCAGACAATTTTACGAATTCGATTTCGCGGAAATTGATAAAACAAGTTTGTACACCGCACCACATGAAGTTTTTGATCAGTTGGGGAGGCAAAGAAGGGGTGTTGTGAACGACGCGTTCACTGCTTTCAACACAGGTACATCTGTGGTCAATGCTCTAGACAGCGTGGAGCTGCAGACCCAGATTAATGGCTTAAAAACGCAATTAAAAGACATTCTCACAGATGAAAATAAAGTGGTTGGGTCGGGTTTACACGAGGACCAAGCCATGACTCTCCATTTAAAAGAAATAATAGCTGAACTAGAGAAACACGCGAGAACGGTAAATGCCCTGATTAGGGAAGATCGGAATGCATCCGATCAGGCTGCGCAGAACGAGGTGTGCGTGCTTTACGGGGCGTGGTTACTGGGCGAGGGCCGCAGTAATTTGGAGGATTTAAAACAAGGTTTGGTCCCGTCCTGGATAAGTAACAAACACCTGCGGGCGCTCCACCCTTTTCAGAACGCATTAAGCCCGTGCCAGCTCAGGCTAGCTTCAGAAGCATATCCAGTCCCCGTGGACTGTGGACGATCAAACCATACTATCATGGGTATAGTACTATGTATGCCGGTTTTGGGCGACACAGCAAAGCCCGCCCCGGTGTATCGGGTAGAGAACATTGGTGTCATTCAGGGGGGAGCCCACATTCGCTATGCAGCGGTTCCACCCTACGTCATCCGCTGGGAGCAAACGATGACAGGTACAGATCTCTCTGGTTGTCGTGGCAGGGGAGCACACATAATACTGTGTCCCCAGCACTTGAATGCCTTTTTAACACCACAGTGCGGGTTCAGAACGGCTGGCGCCAAGTCCATGAATTGCACGATGGAGGCAATGGCACAAGATCATGTGCCTCCGCAGGTAGCATACATCGGGGGTGGAACATATTGTGTTACCACTGCAGCGCAACACTACCAGCATGGAAACCGTAGCCGGTGTCCGGTGAGTGACAGCAGTTTCTGTTTCAAACCCAGGGCGGAAGTTCAAGTAGCACAACAGCGAATTATCCCAATCCCTGAACCATCCACCGTTCATCTCACAGTAAAAGAGAATTTCACCGACTTGCAGCGATTCGTCGCGCATTTTGGATACCTCATTCCCCCTCTCCCTGAAAACCTCACCAAGCTTTTAAAAGCCGTCACGGTGTCACAGAAACACTTTTACACATTAGAACAGAAAACTGTCGAAATAGGGACAGACATTCTGGACATAGTAATTCCACCGTGGTGGAATCTGTTCACCAACATTGAAGTGCCGTCCTGGATTAGAATAGCCTCCCACATTTTAGTTGTATGCTAAGTGTTTATTGTGGTATACTTATTGGTCGTACATTGTAAGAGAGGCAAACGCCTCACCAAGCACGAAAACACGGGAGAGTGGCGAGAACGTTACGTGCGCGTGCACGATGAAAGCACCGTGTAATCGGAAAATGGCGTCACTCCCGCTTGCCACGTGCGCCTCGGAAGTGTTGTACTCGATCGTGATTTTTCAGAAACTGTAAACACGTTTGGAACTCAACATGTTTAAGAGTTGGTTTTGATTATTTTGGTGATGGTGTTGGTGTTGAATATGATTGTTTGGTTTTGTTTTGTTTTTCCTTTCCCTAAATAAAAAATGTGAATATACAGGTGATACGAGAGGCATCGGCCTGGTTACGCCTGGAAGGAAAACAAGTGGTGTAAGTTTAAAGGCAAATAATGCCTGCGGTGTTATAAGAATGTAATTTCCTTGGGAAATAAGGACGACGCAAAGACCCTAGATAGTTTAAGTTATGGGGATTAATTTTTCTAGATCTGGAGAAATCGAGATAATATTGCTCACCACAATATTTTTGATACGATAAGCGGAGTTATTCGCATCAACAGGAGGGACTGTAGAATTCGCAATATATCGCGATTTTATAAATAAGGAGAAAACACATAGTTTCGTTCAAACAGCTTTATTTCAGCAGAATTCTGTCAGGTTTTCAAAGTGGACACAAGCAGCCTGTCAAATGGCCGCCACGCCTCGTGGCAGAACATTCTAGACCTTTCGACAAACAGACAAGATGGCGTTCTAATAAACATTTGTGCAAGATCGATCAAGACTAAGCACATTTAAGATAATACACGAGACATTATGGGTTTGCAGTATACACATAAATACTGAAATCGGTCTCCCAGGTGCAAATAAGGGCTATTGTACCAAGTGATCAAGAACCCATCCAAAGACATTAATATGCAAAATCCCCACGACTCTACGATGAGAGAGCCGTTAGCGGGTAGTTACAGAAAACATTTGGGAGCCCCAAAACCCCTCCAGGGAGAACACCGGCCGATTAAACAATGGGAGAAATATTAACAGGTAACATAGAAACATAGAAACATAGAATCTAGGAGCAGGAGTAGGCCATTCGGCCCGTCGAGCCTGCTCCGCCATTCAATACGATCATGGCTGATCATCCAAATCCAGTACCCTGTCCCTGCTTTAATCCCCACAGTACACATATCCCACCCTGCCCCCGTAACCCCACGTATTTAATTCCCCCTAACATATCCCATCCTATCCCCATAACCCCCCATATTTAATCCCCCCTAACACTAAGGGTCAATTTATCATAGCCAAATCAACCTAACCCACACATTTTTGGACTGTGGGAGGAAACCGGAGCACCCGGAGGAAACCCACGCAGACACGGGGAGAATGTGCAAACTCCACACAGACAGTCACCCGAGGTCAGATTCGAACCCGGGTCTCTGGCGCTGTGAGGCACCAGTGCTAACCACTATGCTCAGACAGTTACGAGTATCCCCGAAACCCATTAAAACGGAGATCACCCTATACAAGAAATTTGAGCGCCAAAACCCTAACAAAAGAAAAGACATTAAGGTTGGGCGGGAAAAGGAAGAGTTTTGCACTATAACTGCAAGCTCCAACCGTCCATCTTTCTCTTATCCTGCTGGCTCTTATCCTCGTGGCTGCTCCTGTGCTCTTATCCTGTCGACTCCTTGCCGCTTGCCTCGTGTCTCTGCCTCTTGCAGCTTGAAAGACTGTTGAACTTTACGATCCGCCAGGATCTGCCTCGTGGCTTGCCGCGAAGATCTGTGTGGAACTGGGCTGTGAAGCCTTGAAACGGGCGCACCATCCCGAGAAGTCGGTAAACGGTGTTGGAACCGAAGGCCCGAGATGAGATGAGATGAGATGAGATGAGATGAGATGAGATGAGATGAGATGAGAAGAGAAGAAGACCATACGTATCGCCACGGTCAGTAAGCTCCGACCGCGCCTGTAGGTCGAATAGACACTTTCCTTGCCCAGGAAGACCATCTTTGAATTTTACAGAACTGACAGGAAGACTATTCTTTGAATTTTATCGCATCAGTGCGAGGGCACAGGAAGACTCTTTTTTGAGTAGAGTCGGAACTCCGAGGACAACACAGATCTTCATGACAGCAGATGGTCCAGCCTGCTAGCCGGAGCAGAAACAAGTAAACAAGTGGGGTACAGAGACCCCTGACCAACACATGGGTGATCAGGTGCTGCGGTGAAAAACATCCGATCAGAGTTTTCGGAATTCTCCGAGTTATCACGAGTGGTGAGCATGAGTCTCGATCCTACAAGTCTAGTTTAGAGCAGGTATTGATAGGGGAGGGTTTAAGTTTTAAGGATAACTGTAATGTGTGCCCCCATTTACGATGTGTCGTTCGTTCCTCGTTTCCCTGAAATTAGTCACATAACTGCGTGTAAGACTGTACTGTCATTAATCTGTGCTTATGACATGTATTTCGTAATCTTGAATAATATGCAATAAAGATTTTCCATTTCGTACCATTCAACCGGGTCTACCTGAGTTTTCTCTCCATTACTGCTCTCGCATCTAAGTCCAGTGTCAGAACCGTAAGGGCGAGTGGGTCGAACCACTCACAGGTGTTTAGTGCTCCCAGACTGGCTGGAGACCAGAACAGGCAACAAGGCCTAAACTCGCACTAGCATCCAGGCTGCAGAGAGCCACACGAATCACACAGGTTCAGAGAAACCCTTACAACCCGGGCCACTGTTACTACCACACATGGTTCGGCGCCAGGGCACAACGGTGCACACCTCCCTGCTCTTTCAAGTCCGCCCCCGTTCCAGCCCCCGCGATGGCCGTGGGCCAAGCGGGCTCCCTGCTGTTCGTCACGGATGACAAAACCGGCCGCCAGTTCCTGTGCGACACTGGGGCTCAGCACAGCATCATCCCAGCCTCCGCCCTCGACATCCAAAAGGGTGAACGAGGACCGGCGCTGGCTGCTGCTAACGGCTCGGAAATCCGGACGTACGGCACCTGGACAGTCACCCTCGACCTCGCTGGTCGCCGCTACCGATGGGAGTTCATCACTGCCAAGGTGCTCTCCCCTCTCATCGGCGCAGATTTCCTGTGCACCCACGGCCTACTGGTAGACATCCCTCATCACCGCCTCGTGGAAATGAACACCATGTCCCCCATCCTGGGCGCCATGGCCCCCCGTCAACCCGCCGACATGGCATCACAGTGCCACGCCCGGGCCACGGATGACTACTCGGCACTCCTGGCCGAATTCCCGGCCCTTACCAATCCGACCTTCTCCGCGGAGGCCGCCAAACACGGGGTGGAACACTTCATCCCCACCACAGGCCCCCCAGTGTACGCCCACGCCCGCAGGCTGGACCCGGCCAAACTGGAGATCGCACGGACCGAGTTTGCCACCATGGAACAGCTCGGCATCATCCGCCGCTCCAACAGTCCCTGGGCCTCCCCACTCCACATCGCCCCCAAACCAGGCGGAGGTTGGCGCCCCTGCGGGGATTACCGCCACCTCAATGACGCCACCACCCCTGATCGGTACCCCGTGCCGCACATTTAGGACTTCTCGGCTAGACTGGCCGGCCGCTCAGTCTTTTCCAAGGTCGACCAGGTGCGCGGCTACCACCAAGTCCCCGTCCACCCCGCGGACGTCCCCAAGACGGCCGTAATCACCCCCTTCGGCCTGTCCGAGTTCCTGCGGATGCCCTTCGGCCTCAAAAACGTGGCCCAGGCATTCCAACGGCTCATGGACTCGGTCCTTCGGGACCTGAAGTTCCTGTTCGTCTACCTGGACAACATCCTGGTAGCCAGTTCCTCCAAGCAGGAACACCTCGAACACCTTCGCATCCTGTTCGGGCGCCTCAGCGACCACGGGCTCATCCTCAGCCCAGCCAAATGCCAGTTCGGCCTGGACAAGATCGACTTCCTCGGCCACCACGTCACCCATGCTGGGGCCATTCCCCTGCCCACCAAGGTGCAGGCCGTCCAACAATTTCCCCGCCCCACCACCATCAAAGGCCTCCAGGAGTTCCTCGGGATGGTGAATTTCTATAACCGCTTCATCCCCAAAGCGGCGTCCCTCATGAGGCCCCTGTATGAAGCCCTCCGGGGCAGGAGCGGCAAGATGGCGGTCGAATGGACGGCAGACGCGTCCGCTGCCTTCGACTCCACCAAGACCGCGCTCGCCAACGCCACCCTACTCGCGCACCCACGGCCCAATGCCAGGGTAGCGCTCACCACGGACGCCTCCGACCACGCGGTCGGCGCCGTGTATGAGCAGTGGGTCGACGGCGCCTGGCAACCACTTGCCTTCTTTAGCCACCAACTACGCCCCCCGGAGGTCAAGTACAGCACCTTCGACCGCGAGCTCCTCGCGCTGTTCCTGGCGTTCCGCCATTTCCGGTTTTTGCTTGAGGGCCACCCCTTCACTGCGTTTGTCGACCACAAGCCCCTGACATTCGCAATGGCAAAGACAACCGACCCCTGGTCCGCCAGGCAGCAGTGCCAGCTCGCGGCAGTGTCCGAGTTCACCACGGACATCCAACACGTCTCCGGCCGAGACAATGTGGTAGCCGACTGCCTCTCCCGCCCCGCCATCTACGTCGCACACCTAGCAGTCGACTACGCTCAACTTGCAGCAGACCAGATCACCGACCCGGATCTGCTCTCCGCACCCACCAACCTACCAGGGCTACGCCTGGCCGACGTCGCCTGTGGCCCGACCGCAGTCACGGTCAAGTGCGACATATCCCTATGTCAACCTCGGCCCGTCGTCCCAGCGTCCTGGCGCCGCCGGGTATTTGACATTCTCCACAACTTCTCCCACCCTGGCGCCCGCGCATCCATCAAATTGGTAGCCAACCGCTTTGTCTGGCGCGGCCTTCACAAGGATGTGCATAATTGGGCCAACTCCTGCCTAGCCTGCCAACGGGCCAAGGTACAGCAACACACGAAAGCACCCCTCGAGGAGTTTACCGTCCCCTTGCGGAGATTCGACCTCATCCACGTGGACATCGTCGGGCCCCTGCCGCCGTCGCAAGGCCACACGCACTTGCTGACGATCGTTGACCGCACCACACGCTGGCCCGAGGCAATTCCACTGACCTCTACCACCACCGCCGACATCGCCAGAGCCTTCGTCAGCACCTGGGTCGCACGGTTCGGCGTCCCCTCCGACATGACGTCGGACAGAGGTCCGCAATTTACCTCTGAACTCTGGACCGCCGTCGCACGCAATCTCGGGGTGACCATCCACCGCACCACAGCGTACCACCCCCAAGCCAACGGACTGTGTGAGCGGTTCCACAGATCCTTGAAGGCATCTCTTCGAGCCAGCCTCCAAGATGGCGCCTGGACTGACCGACTTCCGTGGGTCCTCCTTGGCCTGCGCACCGCGGTTAAAGAAGACCTCCACGCATCGGTAGCAGAGCTCGTGTACGGTCAGCCGCTGCGCGTACCCGGTGAGTTCCTGCCCACCGCCACGACACCCTGGTCAACCGACCAGCAACGCCACGACTTCGCCTCACCGGCGCTGCAGTTCGCCCCGGTACCCATTGCCCGACACGGTGAATCCACCTCACACGTCCCACTAAGCCTGCACCAGGCACGGTTTGTTTTCGTCCGGCACGACGCCCACCGCGGACCCCTTCAACCCCCGTACGACGGGCCCTACAAGGTGCTACAGGCTGGGGACAAATTTTTCACCCTGCAAGTGGGCGACAGGACCGAAAAAGTGTCGGTTGACCGACTCAAGCCAGCACACTCGGAGCCCGGTGAGCAGGTCCCTGTAGCTCGTCCACCTCCACGCGGCCGACCTGCCCTCAAGCCGGTTCACCCGGCTGCTCCACGCCCGGCCGTTCCACGTCCACCGGCGTCCTACAAGAGCCGCTCCGGCCGGCCCATCAGACCGCCGCACCGTCTCGTCCACACCTCCTGAGCGGATTCTGGGGGGAGCTGTGTGGCGGATCGCCACCTAAAACGGGCATAATCCACTCTTCCGTCTGTGGACAAATTTCCAGCCCCTTCCCTTTAAGGCAGAAGGGGGCGGGGCCTCAGGTTTTACCCAGAGAATTCTGGGAGTTTACCCAGTGAATTCTGGGAGCAGTCTCGCGGAGATATTTTGTGTGCCATGCAGTGAATAAAAGTTTCTTGTTTTCCACATATGGATTCAGCCTCCATTCGTGTTTCGCGGCAGCCTCAACACACACATCATTGAACTCCAGAAGGACTTGGAAGACGACAAACAATCCTTTGATAGGAGTACCTTTTACATTTCTTTGTTTAACACAAATGGGCTCATGAGAATAAACTTTAAAAAGAATGAAACTTTTCTGAAAGGTTCTGTTACCGTTACAGACATCAAACAGTGAGCTGTACTTAACTCTATTCTTAACCTCCTTTGACCTCCCACCTAGTACACATTGGATTTAACCCTGTGCTTGTGGCAGTGTTGGGATTTTGAACGATTCCCCCCAGGCTCCATCTCCAGAGCCCTGTGCATGGTGACCCTGTTTATAAATACTGCCCTCTACTGGCAGTTGCCAGTTTTTGTCTCCCACCCACACTGCTGCACTGTGAGGTGGAGCTTCTTCATTCACAATTATTCAGCTCCGTTAACTCCAACACTGAGGTTTTCTTTCCCATTTTCTGGTCTGTATTTTACATTCAGTGTTCACATTATTTGGTTTTGTGCGATGAGTCTAAACAACGGCTCTTTCCAGGTGCCCAGTTCAATGTATCACCTCTTATCGTCCTGTGGCAGATATGTAAGGGGTTCGGTCGTAGGGTGCTTGTGCGGGGTTAGGCCTTCGTTGCCTAATACTATTGCTTGCTCTGGTCTCCAGCCAGCCTTATTGCACTAAGCACCTGTGAGTGGTTCGACCCACTCGCCCTTACGGTTCTAACACTGGACTTAGGTGCGAGAGCAGTAATGCAGAGAAACTCAGATAGACCCGGTTGAATAGTACGAAATGGAAATCTTTATTGCATAGCGTCCAAAATCATGAAGTACATGTCATAGGCACAAATTAATGACAGTACAAGTATACATACATTCATAAAACTTGGTCTAGGGTAATGAGGAACGCACGGCACATCGTAAAAAGGGGGACACATTATATTTATCCTTAATCAGAACCACCCTCCCTTATCAATACCTACACTAATCTAGATTTGTAGGATCGGGAAACATGCTCACCACTCGTGATACTTCGGAGAATTTTAAAGTGAGGCACTCGGCTTGTTTTGCTGCAACACCTGACTGTCACGTGTTGGAAGGGGTCTCTGTACCCCACTTGTTTATCTTCGCTGCTCCGGCAAGCAGGCTGGGCTCCCCGTTGTCATGAAGAACTCGACAGTGCTCGGCCACGGTTGTAGAAGTCCAGAGAGACAATCAAAAGCTCACCAGTCAAGCGAGTCCATGAAGCGACAAGCGAATAAGAGTTCAGCAGTCATCAGCCAGATAAGAGAATAATAAGCAAGAGTTCAGCCCGAGTCAAGAGTCGAATCAAGACTTCAGCCCGAGTCAAGCGTCCGCAGAGATAAGAGTCGAATCCAGAGAATAAGCCCTTGATGGACATTTGTTCACTCAAATCTTAATGTTTGTCCTTTGTGAAATGCTGGTGCACAAAACTCCCAGCATGGGGCGATTCTTTCCTTTAATGGGTTTCGGTAGCACCTTAAACTGGCCAACTATCCGTTAATGTTTTCCCCATTGTCGAACCGGCTAGGAGTCTCCCTGACTGGTTTTTGGGGCCTCCTCGAATACTGATATGTGTATTGCTGTGTCTGGATGGGCCTTCGATGGCCCAGTACAATGGTCCTTACTTGTGCATGGAAAACGATTCCAGCACTTATCTCTTGCTATTGTGTCGAATGCAGACAGGTTGCATCCTGTCTTTATCAGTGTTTGCTGCGTATTAACCAATCTTATACTGAAATGTTTATTCGAACGCCATTTTGTCTGCCCACTGAAAATTCTGGAAGCTTCTGCCATGAGGCGCGGCGGCCATTTGACAGGCTTCTGTGTCCTGTTTAATCATGACAGCATTTCGTTGAAATAAAACTGATGAAACGAATCTGCTTTATCTCGTTATTTCGAATCGCGATAATTGCGAATTTTACAGTCCCTCCTGTTGATGCGAATAACTCCGCTTATCGTATCAATTAAAAGTGGTGGTGAGCAAAATTATCCCGATTCTCCACATCCAAACTCTCCCTTAACTTAAACTATCGAGAGTCTCCATGCCGTCCTCATTTCCCAGGGAAAATTACATTATCTAACTTGGACAAAACCGTAGGCAGTATTGCCTTTTAAACTTACATCGCGTATACGTCTTCCAGGTGCAACAGGCCGATGCCTCTCGCACCACCTGTATATGTATTTTATTATGCAAGGAAAAAATAATCAAACAACCATTTTAAAAATACAAAAGTTAAAAATAATCAAAAACAACTCTTTTAAAATACAAAGTTCCCAACTTGGTTACATATCTTCATAACTAACAATCAATTACAAGAACACACATGGTAAAATGGAGCGGCGTCATCCTGGCCGTTTACGCGGCGCTTTCCTCGTGCACGCACACATAACGTTCTCGCCACTCTCCCGTGTTTTCATGCTTTGTGAGGCGTTTGCCTCTCTTGCAGTGCACGACCAATAGGTACACTACAATTATAACTTGGCACACAACTAAAATGTGGGAGGCTATCCTAATCCATGAAGGCACTTCAATATTGGTGAACAGATCCCACCACGGTGGGATTACTATGTCCAGAATTTCTGTCCCTATCTCGACAGTCTTTTGTTCTAGGGTGTAAACATGTTTTTGCGATACCGCGACGGCTTTCAAAAGCTTGGTGAGGTGTTCAGGGAGAGGGGGAATGATGTATCCGAAATGCGCGACGAATCGTTGCAAGTCGGTGAAATTCTCTTTTACTGTTAGATGAACAGTGGATGGTTCAGGGATCGGGACAATTCGCTGCTGTGCCACTTGAACTTCAGCCCTGGGTTTAAAACAGAAACTGCTGTCACTCACCGGACACCGGCTGCGGTTTCCATGCTGGTAGTGTTGCGCTGCAGTGGTAACGCAATATGTTCCACCCCCTATGTATGCCACCTGCGGAGGCACATGATCTTGTGTCATTGCCTCCATGGTGCAATTCATGGGCTTGGCGCCAGCCGTTCTGAACCCGCATTGTGGTGTTAAAAAGGCATTCAAGTGCTGGGGACACAGGATTATGTGTGCTCCCCGGCCACGACAACCCGATAGGTCGGTACCTGTCATCGTTTGCTCCCAGCGGATGACGTAAGGTGGGACCGCTGCGTAGTGAATGTGGGCTCCCCCCTGAATGACACCAATGTTCTCTACCCGATACACCGGGGCGGGCTTTGCTGTGTCGCCCAAAACCGGCATACGTAATACTATGCCCATAATGGTATGGTTTGACCGTCCGCGGTCCACGGGGACTGGGTATGCTTCTGAGGTTTTTAAACCATTGATCTGGGTACCACAGATGTTCCTGTATTAAAGGCGGTGAACATATCGTTCACAACACCCCTTCTTTGTCTCCCCACCTGACCCAAAACTTCGTGTGGTGTGGTGTACAAGCTTGTCTTGTCAATCTCTGCAAAATCAAACTCGTAGAATTGTCTGAACATGTTTGTCAACAGGACCTGATACAATTGTTCCGTCTCTTTGGGCACCACTCTGGCAACCGCACCTCGGTGAGATTTAAAATCACCGAGGCCACCGCGTAATGTACCCCCTGAAATAGTATCTGGTCTGTTGGGACCAGTACCAGACCATTCCCGGGCCCCTTAGTGGTTTTAGGGCACCCTTCCTCCTGAGCCAAAACCACCGAAATCGTGGGCGGGGCCTTGCGTGGGCGCGTGATGAGTTCAGTGGCGTTTACCGAGATCGGGGAGTATGGAGCTCCGCACCCCCTGGTGCTGACATCCCACCTCATCCCTTTCCCGTTATCCTGCCACTGGTGCACGAAAAATATGGATATACCCTTGGGGCAAACGTACTTCGATCCCCACATACAAACATAAATTCCCTCATCCGGTTCCCACCATTTGTCCCAACAGACTTTCAATTGTCCGTTAGTCCCCGTAATTGTCCGATGGGTATTGTTACCCAATCGCTCCCACTCGACCGAGGAATTTCTCATATTCTTGCTCAATTTCCGTAACCACCACCATCGGCTCAATGGGACCTTCCCATTGCACGTCAAACAAATCCTTTTGCCGACGGTGACGCTGATCCTGGGTGCAATGATCCTCACTCTGGGGCACAGTAAAGAAGTCTCTTTGTAGGCAAATCCCGATGCACTGGAGTATTCCGTCGAATTCGTTCCCAGCCATCCCGGCCACCTTCCCTTGTGGAAATAAGTGGCGGTCTCCTCAGCCTTTCGCTTCCCGGTCCCATCCGTCGTGATGGGGGCCGTGTCCCCGGAGCAACTGAACACAACGACATCCTTGGTGAGGCCCCGATAGGCCAATCCATATCCGATCGTTGCGAGCACTATCAGAATCCTTTCCATCTTTCCTGGTTCCTGTGATCAGATAAAATGAGGTAGCCAGCCTCCCAAGAGTCTCTGGCTTTTGTGAAGGGTGAGTGGGTCCCTTGACCTCGTCTCACGTAAAACGACATGTATGCTGGATAGACTTTAACTATTCCTATCTCTAACTCCCGTCATTTTACCATTTTCTGTTAAAAAATTTAAACTACAAACTTAACCTGATTTAAAACCTATAAAACTTAAACTTATAAACTTATACTAAACTTATAAACTGTACAGCGCCGCCCGTTCCTAGGGCGGCCTACCTAAATTCTGCGAAGGCTGCCACCAGCTTTTCCCAACGGTGGGAGGGCACTGACCCCTTCCTTTGATCTGCCGCAGCCTGTCGCTGCTGCGCTGGGACTGGGATCTCCTTGGGCTGCCTTGACCTTGAACTTACGCCTGGGGGCGTACGGGGGACTTGACCATACCGTCCTGGGCTGGGGTGTCCGACCTGACCTACGGAGGGCTACATTGGACAAGGTTTCCAGGGCCGACGGACCGGGTACCGAGACTTCCACCGTCACGGCCTGTGGGAGGGGCTGGGAGAGGGGACAGTGGGAGAAGCTGGGTGGGGCAAGAGTGGGAGGGGCTGGCAGGGGCGAGAGTGGGAGGGGCTGGGAGGGGGGAGAGTGGGAGGGGCTGGGAGGGGGGAGAGTGGGAGGGGCTGGGAGGGGGAGAGTGGGAGGGGCTGGGTGGGGGAGACTGGGAGGGACTGGGTGGGGGAAGAGTGGGAGGGGCTGGGAGGGGGGGAGAGTGGGAGGGGCTGTGGTGGGGGGAGTGTGGGAGGTGCTGGGAGGGGGGAGAGTGGGAGGGGCTGGGTGGGGGAGACTGGGAGGGACTGGGTGGGGGAAGAGTGGGAGGGGCTGGGAGGGGGGAGAGTGGGAGGGGCTGTGGTGGGGGGAGTGTGGGAGGTGCTGGGAGGGGGGAGAGTGGGAGGGGCTGGGTGGGGGAGACTGGGAGGTGCTGGATGTGGAGGAGTGGGAGGGGCTGTGTGGGGGGAGAGTGGGAGGGGCTGGATGGTGGGAAAGTGGGAGGGGCTGAGTGGGGCGAGAGTGGGAGGGGCTTGGTGGGGGAGAGTGGGAGGGGCTGGGTGTGGTGAGAGTGGGAGGGGCTGGGTAGGTGGAGAGTGGGAGGGGCTGGTGGAGGGAAAGTGGGAGGGGCTGGGTGGGGGAGACTTGGAGGGACTGGGTGGGGGAAGAGTGGGGGGGCGGGGTGGGGGAGACTGGGGGGGCGGGGTGGGGGAGACTGGGAGGGACAGTGTGGGGTGAGAGTGGGAGGGGCTTGGTGGCGGAGAGTGGGATGGGCTGGGTGGGGCGAGAGTGGGAGGGGCTGAGTTGGAGGAGAGTGGGAGGGGCTGGGTGGGGGGAGAGTGGGTGGTGCTTGTGGAGGGAGAGAGGGAGGGGCTTTGAGGGGGAGTGTGGGAGGGGCTGAGTGGGGGGAGAGTGGGAGGGTCTGGATGGGGAAAGAGTGGGAGGCGCTGGGTGAGGGGAGAGTGGGAGGTGCTGGGTGGGGGAGAGTCGGAGGGGCTGGGTGGGCGGAGAGTGGGAGGGGCTGGGTGGGGGGAGAGTGGGAGGGGCTGGGTGGGGGGAGAGTGGGAGGCGCTGGGTGAGGGGAGAGTGGGAGGTGCTGGGTGGGGGAGAGTTCGGAGGGGCTGGGTGGGGGGAGAGTGGGAGGGGCTGGGTGGGGGGAGGGTGGGAGGGGTTGAGATGGTGGAGAGTGGGGGGACTGGGTGGGGGACTAGTGGGATGGGCTGGGTGGGGGAGACTGGGAGGGGCTGGGTGGGGGAGAGTGGGAGGGACTGGGTGGGGGGAAAGTGGGAGGGGCTGAGTGGGGCGAGAGTGGGAGGGGCTTGGTGGGGGAGAGTGGGAGGGGCTGGGTGGGAGGGGCTTGGTGGCGGAGAAGGGAGGGGCTGGGTGGGGTGACAGGGGGGGGCTGAGTGGGGGGAGAGTGGGAGGGGCTGGGAGGGGGAGAGTGGGAGGGGCTGGGTGGGGGTAGAGTGGGAGGGGCTGCGTGGGGGTAGAGTGGGAGGGGCTGCGTGGGTGGTGAGTGGGAGGGGCTGGGTGGCTGGTGAGTGGGAGGGGCTGAGTGGGGGGAGAGTGGGAGGGGCTGCGTGGGTGGTGAGTGGGAGGGGCTGGGTGGGGGGAGAGTGGGGGGGGCTGAGTGGGGGGAGAGTGGGAGGGGCTGGGAGGGGGAGAGTCGGAGGGGCTGGGTGGCTGGTGAGTGGGAGGGGCTGGGAGGAGGGAGAGAGGGAGGGGCTTTGAGGGGGGAGTGGGAGGGTCTGAGTGGGGGGAGACTGGGAGGGACTGGTGGGGGAAGAGTGGGAGGGGCTGGGTTTGGGGATAATGGGAGGGGCTTGGTGGGGGAGAGTGGGAGGGGCTGGGTGGGGGGAGACTGGGTGGGGCTGGGTGGGGGGAGAGTGGGAGGGGCTGGGTTTGGGGATAATGGGAGGGGCTTGGTGGGGGAGAGTGGGAGGGGCTTCGTGGGGGGAGAGTGGGAGGGACTGGGAGGGGGGAGAGTGGGAGGGGCTGGGTGGGGGAGAGTGGGAGGGGCTGGGTGGGGGGAGAGTGGGAGGGGCTGTGTGGGGGAAGAGTGGGAGGGGATGGGTGGGGGAGAGTGGGAGGGGGCTAGGTGGGGGAGAGTGGGAGGGGCTGGGTGGGGGGAGAGTGGGAGGGACTGGGTGGGGGAAGAGTGGGAGGGGGATGGGTGGGGGAGAGTGGGAGGGGCTGGGTGGGGGAGAGTGGGAGGGGCTTCGTGGGGGGAGAGTGGGAGGGGCTGGGTGGGGCGAGAGTGGGAGGGGCTGGGAGGGGGGAGAGTGGGAGGGACTGGGAGGGGGGAGAGTGGGAGGGGCTGGGTGGGGGAAGAGTGGGAGGGTCTGGGTGGGGGAAACTGGGATGGACTGGGTGGGGGGAGAGTGGGAGGGTCTGGGTGGGGGAAACTGGGATGGACTGGGTGGGGCGAGAGTGGGAGGTGCTGGGAGGGGGGAGAGTGGGAGGGGCTGGGTGGCGGGATACTAGGAGGGGCTGGGTGGGGGAGACTTGGAGGGACTGGGTGGGGTGAGAGTGGGAGGGGTATGGGTGGGGGAGAGTGGGAGGGACTGGGTGGGGGGAAAGTGATGGGGCTGAGTTGGGCGAGAGTGGGAGGGGCTTGCTGGGGGAGAGTGGGAGGGGCTGGGTGGGAGATGCTTGGTGGCGGAGAGTGGGAGGGGCTGGGTGGGGCGAGAGTGGGAGGGGCTGGGTAGGTGGCGAGAGTGGGAGGGCTGGGTGGGGGAGAGTGGGAGGGGCTGGGTGGGGGAGAGTGGGAGGGGTTGGGTGGGGAGAGTGGGAGGGGCTGGGTGGAGGAGAGTGGGAGGGGCTTGGGTGGGGGGAGAGTGGGAGGGGCTGGGTGGGGGAGAGTGGGAGGGGCTGGGGTGTGGGGAGAGTGGGAGGGGGCATGGGTGGGGGAGAGTGGAGGGGCTGGGTGGGGGGAGAGTGGAGGGGCTGGGGTGGGGATGAGTGGGAGGGGCTGGGTGGGGAGAGTGGGAGGGGCTGGGTGGGGGCGAGTGGGAGGGGCTGGTGGGGGAGAGTGGGAGGGCTGGCTGTGGGAGAGAGTGGGAGGGGCTGGGTTGGGGGGAGAGTGGGAGGGGATGGGTGGGGAAGAGTGGAGGGGCTGGGTGGGGGAGAGTGGGAGGGGCTTGGTGGGGGAGAGTGGGAGGGGCTGTGTGGGGGAGAGTGGGAGGGCTGGTGGGGGGAGAGTGGGAGGGGCTGGGTGGGGGAGAGTGGGAGGGACTGGGTGGGGGGAAAGTGGGAGGGGCTGAGTGGGGGCGAGAGTGGGAGGGGCTAGGTGGGGGAGAGTGGGAGGGGCTGGGTGGGAGGGGCTTGGTGGCGGAGAGTGGGAGGGGCTGGGTGGGGTGACAGGGGGGGGCTGAGTGGGGGGAGAGAGGGAGGGGCTGGGTGGGGGTAGAGTGGGAGGGGCTGCGTGGGGGTAGAGTGGGGAGGGGCTGGGTGGGTGGTGAGTGGGAGGGGCTGGGTGGCTGGTGAGTGGGAGGGGCTGGGAGGAGGGAGAGAGGGAGGGCTTTGAGGGGGGAGTGGGAGGGTCTGAGTGGGGGGAGACTGGGAGGGACTGGGTGGGGGAAGAGTGGGAGGGGCTGGGTTTGGGGATAATGGGAGGGGCTTGGTGGGGGAGAGTGGGAGGGCTGGGTGGGGGGAGACTGGGTGGGGCTGGGTGGGGGGAGAGTGGGAGGGGCTGGGTTTGGGGATAATGGGAGGGGCTTGGTGGGGGAGAGTGGGAGGGGCTTCGTGGGGGGAGAGTGGGAGGGACTGGGAGGGGGGAGAGTGGGAGGGGCTGGGTGGGGGAGAGTGGGAGGGTCTGGGTGGCGGGATAGTGGGAGGGGCTGGGTGGGGGGAGAGTGGGAGGGGCTGGGTGGGGGGAGAGTGGGAGGGGCTGTGTGGGGGAAGAGTGGGAGGGGATGGGTGGGGGAGAGTGGGAGGGGCTGGGTGGGGGGAGAGTGGGAGGGGCTGGGTGGGGGGAGAGTGGGAGGGACTGGGTGGGGGAAGAGTGGGAGGGGATGGGTGGGGGAGAGTGGGAGGGGCTGGGTGGGGGAGAGTGGGAGGGGCTTCGTGGGGGGAGAGTGGGCGGGGCTGGGTGGGGCGAGAGTGGGAGGGGCTGGGAGGGGGGAGAGTGGGAGGGACTGGGAGGGGGGAGAGTGGGAGGGTCTGGGTGGGGGAAACTGGGATGGACTGGGTGGGGGGAGAGTGGGAGGGTCTGGGTGGGGGAAACTGGGATGGACTGGGTGGGGGGAGAGTGGGAGGGTCTGGGTGGGGGAAACTGGGATGGACTGGGTGGGGCGAGAGTGGGAGGTGCTGGGAGGGGGAGAGTGGGAGGGGCTGGGTGGCGGGATATTAGGAGGGGCTGGGTGGGGGAGACTTGGAGGGACTGGGTGGGGTGAGAGTGGGAGGGGTATGGGTGGGGGAGAGTGGGAGGGACTGGGTGGGGGGAAAGTGATGGGGCTGAGTTGGGCGAGAGTGGGAGGGGCTTGCTGGGGGAGAGTGGGAGGGGCTGGGTGGGAGATGCTTGGTGGCGGAGAGTGGGAGGGGCTGGGTGGGGCGAGAGTGGGAGTGTTTGGGTGGGGGAAGAGTGGGAGGGGCTGGGTGGGGGGAGAGTGGGAGGGACTGGGTGGGGCGAGAGTGGGAGTGTTTGGGTGGGGGAAGAGTGGGAGTGTTTGGGTGGGGGAAGAGGGGAGGGGCTGGGTGGGGGGAGAGTGGGAGGGACTGGGTGGGGGGAGAGTGGGAGGGGCTGGTGGAGGGAGAGTGGGAGGGGCTTTGAGGGGGATAGTGGGAGGGGCTGGGTGGGGGGAGAGTGGGAGGGGCTGGGAGGGGGACAGTGGGCGGGGCTGGGTGGGGGAAGAGTGGGAGGGTCTGGGTGAGGAAGAGTGGGAGGGACTGGGTGGGGGAACAGTGGGAGGAGCTGTGTGGGGGAGACTGGGAGGGACTGGGTGGGGGAACAGTGGGAGGGGCTGGTGGGGAAGAGTGGGAGGGGATGGGTGGGGGAGTGTGGGAGGGGCTGGGTGGGGCGAGAGTGGGAGTGGCTTTGTGGGGGGAGAGTGGGAGGAGCTGTGTGGGGGAGACTGGGAGTGACTGGATGGAGGGAGTGGTAGGGGCTGGGTGGGGCGAGAGTGGGAGGAGCTGGAAGGGGGGAGCGTGGGATGGGCTGTGTGGGGAGAGTGGGAGGGTATGGGTGGGGCGAGAGTGAGAGGTGCTGGGAGGGGGGAGAGTGGGAGAGGCTGGGTGGGGGAGAGTGGGAGGGGCTGAGTTGGAGGAGAGTGGGAGGGACTGGGTGTGGGGAGAGTGGGAGGGGCTTCGTGGGGGGAGAGTGGGAGTGTCTGGGTGGGGGAAGAGTGGGAGGGGCTGGGTGGGGGGCGAGTGGGTGGTGCTTTTGGAGGGAGAGTGGGAGGGGCTTTGAGGGGGAGAGTGGGCGGGGCTGGGTGGGCGGAGAGTGGGAGGGGCTGGGTGGGGGGAGAGTGGGAGGTGCTGGTGGAGGGAGAGTGGGAGGGGCTTTGAGGGGGAGAGTGTGAGGGGCTGGGTGGGGGAGAGTGGGAGGGGCTGGGTGGGGGAAGAGTGGGAGGGGCTGAGTGGGGGGAGAGTGGGAGGGGCTGGGTGGGGGGAGAGTGGGAGGGGCTGAGTGGGGGGAGAGTGGGAGGGGCTGGGTGGGGGGAGAGTGGGAGGTGCTTGTGGAGGGAGAGTGGGAGGGGCTTTGAGGGGGAGAGTGGGAGGAGCTGGGTGGAGGAGACTGGGAGGGGCTGGGTGGGGGTTGAGTGGCTGGGGCTGGGTGGGCTGAGAGTGGGTGGGGCTGGGTGGGCGGAGAGTGGGAGGGTCTGGGTGGGGAGAATGTGGGTGGGGCTTTGTGGGGGGAGAATGGGAGTGACTGGGTTGGGGGAGAGTGGGAGGGGCTTTGAGGGGAGAGTGGGAATGGCCGGGTGCGGGGAGAGTGGGAGGGGCTGGGTGGGGGAGACTGCGAGGGCTGGGTGGGGTGAGAGTGGGAGGGGCTTGGTGGGGTAAGAATGGGAGGGGCTGGGTGGGGCGAGAGTGGAGGGGCTGGATGGGGTGAGAGTGGGAGGGGCTGGGTGGGGATGAGTGGGAGGGGCTGGTTGGGGAGAGAGTCGGAGGGCTGAGTGGGGTGAGAGTGGGAGGGGCTGGGTGGGTGGAGAGTGGGAGGGGCTGAGTGGGGGGAGAGTGGGAGGGGCTGGGTGGGCAGAGAGTGGGAGGGGCTGAGTGGGGGGAGAGTGGGAGGGGCTGGGTGGGGGAGACTGGGAGGGGTTGGGTGGGGGGAGAGTGGGAGGGTCTGGGTAGGGGAGTTTGGGAGGGGCTGGGAGGGGGAGACTGGGAGGGGCTGGGTGGGGCAAGAGTGGGAGTGGCTTTGTGTGGGGAGAGTGGGAGGATCTGTGTGGGGGGAAAGTGGGAGGGTCTGTGTGTGGGGAGAGTGGGAGGAGCTGGGAGGGGGGAGAGTGGGAGGGGCGACAGTGGTTGGGGCTGGGTGGGGAAGAATGGGCGGGGCTGGGTGGGGCGAGAGTGGGAGGGGCTGGGTGGGGCGAGAGTGGGAGGGGCTGGGTGGGGGAGAGTGGGAGGGGCTGGGTGGGGAGAGTGTGGGAGGGGTTGAGTGGGGTGAGAGTGGGAGGGGCTGGGTGGGCGGAGAGTGGGAGGGGCTGGTGGGGGGAATGTGGGTGGGGCTGGGTGGGGGGAATGTGGGTGGGGCTGGTTGGGCGGAGAGTGGGAGGGGCTGGGTGGGGTAAGAATGGGAGGGGCTGAGTGGGGATGAGTGGGAGGGGCTGGGTGGGGATGAGTGGGAGGGGCTGGGTGGGGATGAGTGGGCGGGGCTGAGTGGGGAGAGAGTGGGAGGGGCTGAGTGGGGGTTGTGTGGGCGAGGCTGAGTGGGGGGAGAGTGGGAGGGGCTGGGTGGGCGGAGAATGGGAGGGGCTGGGTGGGTGGAGTGTGGGAGGTGCTTGTGGAGGGAGAGTGGGAGGGGCTTTGAGGGGAGAGTGGTAGGGGCTCAGTGGGGGGAGAGTGGGAGGGGCTGGGTGGGTGGAGAGTGGGAGGGGATGAGTGGGAGGGGCTGGGTGGGGCGAGAGTGGGAGGGGCTGGGTGGGTATGATTGGGAGGGGCTGGTTGGAGTGAGAGTGGGAGGGGCTGAGTGGGGCGAGAGTGGGAGGGGCTGAGTGGGGGGCAAGTGGGAGGGGCAGGGTGGGGGAAGAGTGGGAGGGGCTCGGTGGGGCGAGAGTGGGAGGGGCTGGGTGTGGGAGACTGGGAGTGGCTCGGTGGGGGAAGCGTGGGTGGGGCTGGGTGGGGGGACAGTAGGAGGGGCTGCGTGGGGGGAGAGTGGGAGGGGCTGAGTGGGGGCAGAGTGGGCGGGGCTGGGTTGGCGCAAAGTGGGAGGGGCTGGCTGGGCGGAGAGTGGGAGGCGCTGGGAGTGGGGGAAGTGGGAGGTGCTGGGTGGGGGGAGAGTGGTTGGGGTTGGGTGGGGCGAGAGTGGGAGTGGCTTTGTGTGGGGAGAGTGGGAGGGTCTGTGTGGGGGGAGAGTGGGAGGGTCTGTGTGTGGGGAGAGTGGGAGGAGCTGGGAGGGGGGAGAGTGGGAGGGGCGACAGTGGTTGTGTCTGGGTGGGGGAAGAGTGGGAGGAGCTGGAAGGGGGGGAGCGTGGGATGGGCTGGGTGGGGAAGAGTGGGCGGGGCTGGGTGGGGCGAGAGTGGGAGGGGCTGGGTGGGGGAGAGTGGGAGGGGCTGGGTGGGGCGAAGAGTGGGAGGGGCTGGGTGGGGTGAGAGTGGGAGGGGCTGAGTAGGGCGAGAGTGGGAGGGTGGGTGGGGGGTGAGAGTGAGGGGCTGAGTAGGGCGAGAGTGGGATTGTGTTGGGTGGTGGGAGAGTGGGAGGGGCTGAGGGGTGGAGAGTGGAGGGGTTGGGTGGAGAGGAGAGTGGGGGGCTGGGTGTGGGGAGGTGGGAGGGGTTGGGTGTGGGAGAGTGGGATGTGGCTGGTGGTGGGGAGAGTGGGAGGGGTTGGGTGGTGGGAGAGTGGGAGGGGTTGGGTGGTGGGAGAGTGGGAGGGGTTGGGTGGTGTGGAGAGTGGAGCGGTTGGGTGGTGGGAGAGTGGGAGGGGTTGGGTGGTGGGAGAGTGGGAGGGGCTGGGTGGGGTGAGAGTGGGAGGGGCTGAGTAGGGCGAGAGTGGGAGTGGTTGGGTGGGAGGAGAGTGGGAGGGGCTGGTGTAGGGCGAGAGTGGGAGGTGCGGGTGGGGCGGAGAGTGGGAGGGGCTGGGTGGGCAGAGAGTGGAGGGGCTGGGTGGGGGGGAGAGTGGGAGGTGCTTGTGGAGGGAGAGTGGGGAGGGGCTTTGAGGGGGAGAGTGGAGGGGCTCAGTGGGGGGGGAGTGGGAGGGGCTGGGGGGCTGAGAGTGGGAGGGGCTGGGTGGGCGGAGAGTGGGAGGAGCTGGGTGGGGGAAGAGTGGGAGGGGCTGGGTGGGGGGGAGGGTGGAGGGGCTGGGTGGAGGAGACTGGGAGGGGCTTGGTGGGGGGCGAGTGGCGGGGCTGGGTGGGGGGACAGTGGGAGGGGATGGGTGGGGGAGAGTGGGAGGGGCTGGGTGGAGGAGACTGGGAGGGCTGGGTGGGGGAGAGTGGGCGGGGCTGGGTGGGGGGGGACAGTGGGAGGGGCTGGTGGGCGAGAGTGGGAGGGGCTGGGTGGGGGAGAGTGGGAGGGGCTGGGTGGGGGAAGAGTGGAGGGGCTGGGTGGGCTGAGAGAGGGGGGGCTGGGTGGGGGGAGAGTGGGAGGTGCTTGTGGAGAGAGAGTGGGAGGGGCTTTGAGGGGGAGAGTGTGAGGGGCTGGGTGGGCTGAGAGTGGGAGGGGCTGGGTGGGCGGAGAGTGGGAGGGGCTGGGTGGGGGAGAGTGGGAGGGGCTGGGTGGGCTGAGAGTGGGAGGGGCTGGGTGGGGGAGAGTGGGAGGGACTGGGTGGGGGGAGAGTGGGAGGGGCTGGGTGGGGGGAGACTGGGAGGGGCTGGTTGGGGGAAGAGTGGGAGGGGCTGGGTGGGGGGACAGTGGGAGGGGCTGGGTGGGGCGAGAGTGGGAGGGGCTGGGTGGGGGAGAGTGGGAGGGGCTGGTCGGGGGAGAGTGGGCGGGGCTGGGTGGGGGAAGAGTGGGAGGGGCTGGGTGGGCGGAGAGTGGGAGAGACTGGGTGGGGGGAGAGTGGGAGGTGCTGGTGGAGGGAGAGTGGGAGGGGCTTTGAGGGGGAGAGTGGGAGGGGCTGGGTGGAGGGAGAGTGGGAGGGGCCGGGTGGGGGGAGACTGCGAGGGGCTGGGTGGGGTGACAGTGGGAGGGGCTTGGTGGGGTAAGAATGGGAGGGGCTGGGTGGGGCGAGAGTGTGAGGGGCTGGGTGGGGATGAGTGGGAGGGGCTGGGTGGGGTGAGAGTGGGAGGGGCTGGGTGGGGATGAGTGGGAGGGGCTGGTTGGGGAGAGAGTTGGAGGGGCTGAGTGGGGGGCGAGTGGGAGGGGCAGGGTGGGGGAGACTGGGAGGGGCTGGGTGGGGGGAGACTGCGAGGGGCTGGGTGCGGGTTGAGTGTTTGGGGTTGGGTGGGGGGAGAAGGGAGGGTCTGGGTCGGGGAGAGTGGTTGGCACTGGGTAGGAGAAGAGTGGGAGGGGCTGGGTAGGGGGAGTTTGGGAGGGGCTGGGTGGGGAAGAGTGGGAGGGGCTGGGTGGGGGAGACTGGGAGGGACTGGGTGGGAGAAGAGTGGGAGGGGCTGGGTGGGGGAGACTGGGAGGGGCTGGGTGGGAGAAGAGTGGGAGGGGGCTGGTGGGAGAAGAGTGGGAGGGGCTGGGTGGGGAGACTGGGAAGGGGCTGGGTTGGAGAAGAGTGGGAGGGGCTGGGTGGGGGAGACTGGGAGGGGCTGGGTGGGGCGAGAGTGGGAGTGGCTTTGTGGGGGGAGAGTGGGAGGGTCTGTGTGGGGGGAAAGTGGGAGGGTCTGTGTGTGGGGGACAGTGGGAGGAGCTGGGAGGGGGGAGATTGGGATGGGCGACAGTGGTTGGGTCTGGGTGGGGGAGAGTGGGAGGAGCTGGAAGGGGGCAGCGTGGGATGGGCTGGGTGGGGGAGAGTGGGGATGGGCTGGATGGGGGAAGAGGTGGAGGGGCTGAGTGGGTGAGAGTGGGAGGGGCTGGGTGGGGCGGAGAGTGGGAGGGGCTGGGTGGGGGGGAGAGGGGGAGGGCTGAGTGGGGGAAAGTGGGAGGGGCTGGGTGGGCAGAGAGGGGAGGGGCTGGGTGGGCGGAGAGTGGGAGGGGCTGGGTGGGGGAGAGTGGGAGGGCTGAGTGGGGGAGAGTGGAGGGGCTGGGTGGGCAGAGAGTGGAGGGGCTGGCTGGGGGAGAGTGGAGGCGCTGGCTGGGGGGAGAGTGGGAGGTGCTTGTGGAGGGAGAGTGGGAGGGGCTTTGAGGGGGAGAGTGTGAGGGGCTCAGTGGGGGGAGTGGGAGGGGCTTGGTGGGCTGAGAGGGGGAGGGGGCTGGGTGGGCGAGAGTGGGAGGCGCTGGGTGGGCGGAGAGTGGGAGGCGCTGGCTGGGGGGAGAGTGGGAGGTGCTGGGTGGGGGGAATGTGGTGGGGTTGGTTGGGTGGAGAGTGGAGGGGCTGGATGGGGGGAGAGTGGGAGGGGCTGGGTGGAGTGAGAGTGGAGGGGCTTTGAGGGGGAGAGTGGGAGGTGCTGTGCTGGGTCAGAGTAGGAGGGACTGGGTGGGGGAGAGTGGGAGGTGCTGGTGGAGGGAAGTGGAGGGGCTTTGAGGGGGAGAGTGGGAGGTGCTGGGTGGAGGGAGAGTGGGAGGGGCTGGGTGGGGGGAGACTGCAAGGGCTGGGTGGGGTGACAGTGGGAGGGGCTTGGTGGGGTAAGAATGGGAGGGGCTGGGTGGGGCGAGAGTGGGAGGGGCTGGGTGGGGATGAGTGGGAGGGGCTGGGTGCGGGGAAGTGGGAGGGGCTGAGTGGGGGGCGAGTGGGAGGGGCAGGGTGGGGGAGACTGGGAGGGTCTGGGTGGGTGGAGAGTGGGATGGGCGGAGTGGGGGAGAGTGGGAGGGGCTGGGTGGGGGGAGAGTGGGAGGGGCTGAGTGGGGGGAGATTGGGAGGGGCACGGTGGAGGGATAGTGGGAGGGGCAGGGTGGAGGAGACTGGGAGGGTCTGGGTGGGGAAGAGTGGGAGGGGCTGGGTGCGGGTTGAGTGGGAGGGGCTGGGTGTGGGGAGAGGGGGAGGGACTGAAGGGGCAGAGAGGGAGGGGCTGGGTGGGGGAGAGTGGGAGGGGCTGGGTGAGAGAAGAGTGGGAGGGGCTGGGTGGGGGTGGAGTGGGAGGGGCTGGGTGTGGGGAGAGGGGGAGGGACTGAAGGGGGCAGAGAGGGAGGGGCTGGGTGGGGGGAGAGTGGGAGGGGCTTTGAGGGGCAGAGTGGGAGGGGCTTCACGGGGAAAGTGGGAGGGGCTTTGAGGGAGAGAATGGGAGGTGCTGGGTTGGGGGAGAGTGGGAGGGGCTGGGTGCGGGGAATGTGGGTGGGGATGGGTGGGGGGAGAGTGGGAGGGGCTGGATGGTGGGAGAGTGGGAGTGGCTGGGTGGGGGGAGAGTGGGAGGGGCTGGATGGTGGGAGAGTGGGAGTGGCTGTGTGGGGGGAGAGTGGGAGGGACTGGGTGGGGGAAGAGTGGGAGGGGCTGAGTGGGGTGAGAGTGGGAGGGGCTGGGTGGGCGGAGAGTGGGAGGGGCTGAGTGGGGGAGAGTGGGAGGGGCTGAGTGGGGGAGAGTGGGAGGGGCTGGGTGGGGGGAGTGTGGGAGGTGCTGGTGGAGGGAGAGTGGGAGGGGCATTGAGGGGGAGAGTGGGAGGGGCTGGGTGGAGGGGTGAGTGGGAGGGCTTGTGGGGGGAGAGTGGGAGGGACTGGGTGGAGGGAGAGTGGGAGGTGCTGGTGGAGGGAGAGTGGGAGGGGCTTCTGAGGGGGAGAGTGGGAGGGGCTGGGTGGAGGGAGAGTGGGAGGGGCTGGGTGCGGGGAGAGTGGGAGGGGCTGGGTGGGGGGAGACTGCGAGGGGCTGGATGGGGTGACAGTGGGAGGGGCTTGGTGGGGTAAGAATGGGAGGGGCTGGGTGGGGGGAGAGTGTGAGGGGCTGGGTGGGGTAAGAATGGGAGGGGGCTGGGTGGGGGGCGAGTGGAGGGGCAGGGTGGGGAAGAGTGGTGGGGCAGGGTGGAGTAGACTGGGAGGTCTGGGTGGGGGAAGAGTGGGAGGGGGCTGGGTGGGGGTTGAGTGGGAGGGGCTGGGTGGGCGGAGAGTGGGAGGCGCTGGGAGTGGGGGAGAGTGGGAGGTGCTGGTGGAGGGAGAGTGGGAGGGGCTTTGAGGGGGAGAGTGGGAGGGGCTTTATGGGGAAAGTGGGAGGGGCTTTGAGGGGGAGAATGGGAGGTGCTGGGTTGGGGAAGAGTGGGAGGGGCTGGGTGGGGGAGAGTGGGCGGGGCTGGGTGGGGGGAGAGTGAGAGGGGCTGAGTGGGGGGAGAGTGGGAGGGGCTGGGTGGGCGGAGAGTGGGAGGGGCTGGGTGGGTGGAGTGTGGGAGGGGCTCAGTGGGGGGAGAGTGGGAGGGGCTGGGTGGGCAGAGACTGCGAGGGGCTGGGTGGGGTGACAGTGGGAGGGGCGTGGTGGGGTAAGAATGGGAGGGGCTGGGTGGGGCGAGAGTGGGAGGGGTTGAGTGGGAGGGGCTGGGTGGGGCGAGAGTGGGAGGGGCGTGGTGGGGTAAGAATGGGAGGGGCTGGGTGGGGTGAGAGTGGGAGGGGATGAGTGGGAGGGGCTGGTGGGGAGAGAGTGGGAGGGGCTGGGTGGGTATGAGTGGGAGGGGCTGGTTGGAGGGAGAGTGGGAGGGGCTGAGTGCGGATGAGTGGGAGGGGCTGGGTGGGGGGAGAGTGGGAGGGGCTGGGTGGGTATGAGTGGGAGGGGCTGGTTGGAGGGAGAGTGGGAGAGGCAGCGTGGGGGAAGAGTGGGAGGGGCTCGGTGGGGGAAGCGTGGGAGGGGATGGGTGGGGGGACAGTAGGAGGGGCGGAGTGGGGGGAGAGTGCGAGGGGCTGGGTGGGGATGAGTGGTCGGGGCTGCGTGGGGGGAGAGTGGGAGGGGCTGTCTGGGGGTTGAGTGGGAGGGGCTGGGTGTGGGGAGAGGGGGAAGGACTGAAGGGGGCAGAGTGGGAGGTGCTGGGTGGGGGGGAGAGTGGGAGAGGCTGGGTGGGGGGAGAGTGGGAGGGGCTGGGTGGGCGGAGAGTGGGAGGGGCTTTGAGGGGGAGAGTGGGAGGGGCTTTACGGGGAAAGTGGGAGTGGCTTTGAGAGGGAGAATGGGAGGTGCTGGGTTGGGGGAGAGTGGGAGGGGCTGGGTGGGGGGAGAGTGGGAAGGGCTTTGAGGGGGAGAGTGGGAGGGGCTGGGTGGAGGGAGAGTGGGAGGGGCTTTGAGGGGGAGAATGGGAGGTGCTGGGTTGGGGGAGAGTGGGAGGGGCTGGGTGGGGGGAATGTGGGTGGGGCTGGGTGGAGGGAGAGTGGGAGGGGCTGGATGGTGGAGAGTGGGAGTGGCTGGGTGCGGGGAGAGTGGGAGGGTCTGTGTGGGGTTGAGTGGAAGGGGCTGGGTGGGGGTTGAGTGGCTGGGGCTGGGTTGGGGGAGAGTGGGAGGGGCTGAGTGGGGGGAGAGTGGGAGGGGCTGGGTGTGCGGAGAGTGGGAGGGGCTTTGAGGGGAGAGTGGGAGGGGCTCAGTGGGGGGAGTGTGGGAGGGGCTGTGTGGGCGGAGAGTGGAGGGGCTGGGTGGGGGGAGACTGCGAGGGGCTGGGTGGGGCGAGAGTGGGAGGGGCTGGGTGGGGATGAGTGGGAGGGGCTGGGTGGGGGAGACTGGGAGGGGCTCGGTGGGGGAAGCGTGGGAGGGGCTGGGTGCGGGTTGAGTGGGTGGGGCTGGGTGGGGGGACAGTAGGAGGGGCGGAGTGGGGGGAGAGTGCGAGGGGCTGGGTGGGGATGAGTGGTCGGGGCTGCGTGGGGGGAGAGTGGGAGGGGCTGAGTGGGGGGAGAGTGGGAGGGGCTGGGTGGGGATGAGTGGTTGGGGCTGCGTGGGGGAGAGTGGGAGGAGAGTGGGAGGGGCTGGGTGGGGATGAGTGGTCGGGCTGCGTGGGGGGAGAGTGGGAGGGGCTGAGTGGGGGGAGAGTGGGAGGGGCTGTCTGGGGGGAGAGTGGGAGGGACTGGGTTGGCGCAGAGTGGGAGGGGCTGGCTGGGCAGAGAGTGGGAGGCGCTGGGAGTGGGGGAAGTGGGAGGTGCTGGGTGGGGGGAGAGTGGGAGGGGCTGGGTGGGGGGAGAGTGGGAGGGGCTGGGTGGGGGGAGAGTGGGAGGTGCTGGTGGAGGGAGAGTGGGAGGGGCTTTGAGGGGGCGAGTGGGAGGGGCTTTGAGCGGGAGAGTGGGAGGGGCTTTGAGGGGGAGAATGGGAGGTGCTGGGTGGGGGGAGAGTGGGAGGTGCTGGGTGGGGGGAATGTGGGTGGGGCTGGGTGGAGGGAGAGTGGGAGGGGCTGGTACGGGGAGAGTGGGAGGGGCTGGGTATGGGGAGAGTGGGAGGGGCTGGGTGGGGGGAATGTGGGTGGGGCTGGGTGGAGGGAGAGTGGGAGGGGCTGGGTACGGGGAGAGTGGGAGGGGCTGGGTGGGGTGACAGTGGGAGGGGCTTCGTGTGGGGAGAGTGGGAGGGTCTGTGTGGGGGTAGAGTGGGAGGGGCGACAGTGGTAGGGTCTGGGTGGGGGAAGAGTGGGAGGGGCTGGGTGGGGCGAGAGTGGGAGGAGCTGGAAGGGGGGAGAGTGGGAGGGGCTGGGTGGGGAAGACTGGGCGGGGCTGGCTGGGGGGACAGTGGGAGGAGCTGGGTGGGGTAAGAGTGGGAGGGCTGGGTGGGCGAGAGTGGGAGGGGCTGGGTGGGAGACTGGGAGGGGAGAGTGGGGGAGAGTGGGAGGGGCTGGAATTGGATGAGTGGGAGGGGCTGGGTGGGGGGAGAGTGGGAGGGGCTGTGGGGGATGAGTGGGAGGGGCTGGGTGTGGCGAGACTGGGAGGGGCTGGGTGAGGGAGACTGGGAGAGGCAGGGGGGTTGAAGTGTGGGAGGGGCTGGGTGGGGGTTGAGTGGGTGGGGCTGGGTGGGGGAGAGTGGGAGGGGCTGAGTGGGGGGAGAATGGGAGGGGCAGGGTGGAGGGAGAGTGTAGGGGCTGGCTGGTGGTTGAGTGGGAGGGGCTGGGTGGGGGGAGAGTGGGAGTGGCCGAGTGTGGGGAGAGTGGGAGAGGCTGGGTGTGGATGAGTGGGAGGGGCTGGGTGGGGGGAGAGTGGGAGGGGCTGAGTGGGGGGAGAATGGGAGGGGCAGGGTGGAGGGAGAGTGGTAGGGGCTGGCTGGTGGTTGAGTGGGAGGGGCTGGGTGGGGGGAGAGTGGGAGGGGCTGAGTGGGGGGAGAGTGGGAGGGGCTGGGTGGGCGGAGAGTGGGAGGGGCTGGGTGGGCGGAGAGTGGGAGGCGCTGGAGTGGGGGGAGTGGGAGGGGCTGGGTGCGGGGAGAGTGGGAGGGGCTGGGTGGGGGAAGACTGGGAGGGGCTGGGTGGGGCGAGAGTGGGAGGGGCTGGGTGGGGGAGACTGGGAGGGGCTGAGTGGGGGGAGAGTGGGAGGGGCTGGGAGGGGATGAGTGGGAGGGGATGAGTGGGAGGGGCTGGGTGGGGGAGAGTGGGAGGGGCTGGGTGGGGGAAGAGTGGGATGGGCTGGGTGGGGGGAGAGTGGGAGGGGCTGGGTGGAGGGAGAGTGGGAGGGGCAGGGTGGAGGGAGAGTGGGAGGGGCTGGGTGGGAGGAGAGTGGCAGGTGCTGGGTTGGGGGAGTTTGGGAGGGCTGGGTGTGGGAGAGTGGGAGGGGCTGGGTGGGGGAAGACTGGGCGGGGGCTGGCTGGGGGGACAGTGGGAGGAGCTGGGTGGGGTAAGAGTGGGAGGGGCTGGGTGGGGCGAGAGTGGGAGGGGCTGGGTGGGGGAGACTGGGAGGGGCTGAGTGGGGGAGAGTGGGAGGGGCTGGAATTGGATGAGTGGGAGGGGCTGGGTGGGGGGAGAGTGGGAGGGGCTGTGGGGGATGAGTGGGAGGGGCTGGGTGTGGCGAGACTGGGAGGGGCTGGGTGAGGGAGACTGGGAGAGGCAGGGTGGAGGGAGAGTGGTAGGGGGCTGGCTGGGGGTTGAGTGGGTGGGGCTGGGTGGGGGGAGAGTGGGAGGGGCTGAGTGGGGGGAGAATGGGAGGGGCAGGGTGGAGGGAGAGTGGTAGGGGCTGGCTGGTGGTTGAGTGGGAGGGGCTGGGTGGGGGGAGAGTGGGAGTGGCCGAGTGTGGGGAGAGTGGGAGAGGCTGGGTGTGGATGAGTGGGAGGGGCTGGCTGGTGGTTGAGTGGGAGGGGCTGGGTGGGGGGAGAGTGGGAGGGGCTGAGTGGGGGGAGAGTGGGAGGGGCTGGGTGGGCGGAGAGTGGGAGGGGCTGGGTGGGCGGAGAGTGGGAGGCGCTGGGAGTGGGGGGAGTGGGAGGGGCTGGGTGCGGGGAGAGTGGGAGGGGCTGGGTGGGCGGAGAGTGGGAGGGGCTGGGTGGGCGGAGAGTGGGAGGGGCTGGGTGGGCGGAGAGTTGGAGGGGCTGGGTGGGCGGAGAGTGGGAGGGGCTGGGTGGGCGGAGAGTGGGAGGCGCTGGGAGTGGGGGGAGTGGGAGGGGCTGGGTGCGGGGAGAGTGGGAGGGGCTGGGTGGGGGAAGACTGGGAGGGGCTGGGTGGGGCGAGAGTGGGAGGGGCTGGGTGGGGGAGACTGGGAGGGGCTGGGTGGGGCGAGAGTGGGAGTGGCTGGGTGGGGGGAGAGTGGGAGGGGCTGGGTGGGGGAAGACTGGGAGGGGCTGGGTGGGGCGAGAGTGGGAGGGGCTGGGTGGGGGAGACTGGGAGGGGCTGAGTGGGGGGAGAGTGGGAGGGGCTGGGTGGGGGAAGAGTGGGAGGGGCTGAATGGTGGGAGAGTGGTACAGGCCCGATCCCAGTGAATTAAAGGAATGATTCAATCCCATTAAGTTAAAGTAATGGGATCAGATCCCAGAGGATTAAAGCAATGGGATCATATCCCAGTAAATTAAAGGAATGTGGTCGGATCCCAGAGGATTAAATGAATGTGATCAGATTACAATGAACGAACGGAATTGGATCGAATTGCAGGGATTTGAAGGTCGGTGATCAGCTCTCAGCGAATTAAGTGTTCGGTTCCTGGCCTATTAAAGGAATGGGATCGGATCCCAGTGGATGGTGTGGAGGAAGATTAAAAGGGACTGGGAAGGGGGAGAGTGGGAGGGGCTGGGTGGGAGGAGAGTGGGAGGGGCTGGGTGTTGGGAGGGTGGGAGGGGCTGGGTGGGAGGAGAGTGGGAGGGGCTGGGTGGGGGGAGAGTGGGAGGGGCTGGGTGGGAGGAGAGTGGGAGGGGCTGGGTGGGGGGAGAGTGGGAGGGGCTGGGTGGGGGGAGAGTGGGAGGGGCTGGGTGGGGGGAGAGTGGGAGGGGCTGGGTGGGGGGAGAGTGGGAGGGGCTGGGTGGGGGGAGAGTGGGAGGGGCTGGGTGGGAGGAGAGTGGGAGGGGCTGGGTGGGGGGAGAGTGGGAGGGGCTGGGTGGGGGGAGAGTGGGAGGGGCTGGGTGGGGGGAGAGTGGGAGGGGCTGGGTTTTGGGAGGGTGGGAGGGCTGTGTGGGGGGAGAGTGGGAGGGGCTGGGTGGGAGGAGAGTCGGAGGGGCTGAGTGAGGGGTAAGTGGGAGGGGCTGGGTGTTGGGAGAGTGGGAGGGTCTGCGTGAGGGGAGAGTCGGTGGGGCTGGGTGGGGGGAGAGTGGGAGGGGCTGGGTTTTGGGAGGGTGGGAGGGGCTGGGTGGGAGGAGAGTGGGAGGGGCTGGGTTTTGGGAGGGTGGGAGGGGCTGGGTGGGGGGAGAGTGGGAGGGGCTGGGTGGGGGGAGAGTGGGAGGGGCTGGGTGGGGGGAGAGTGGGAGGGGCTGGGTGGGAGGAGAGTGGGAGGGGCTGGGTGGGGGGGAGAGTGGGAGGGGCTGGGTGGGGGGAGAGTGGGAGGGGCTGGGTGGGGGGAGAGTGAGAGGGGCTGGGTTTTGGGAGGGTGGGAGGGGCTGTGTGGGGGGAGAGTGGGAGGGGCTGGGTGGGAGGAGAGTCGGAGGGGCTGAGTGAGGGGTAAGTGGGAGGGGCTGGATGTTGGGAGAGTGGGAGGGTCTGCGTGAGGGGAGAGTCGGTGGGGCTGGGTGGGGGGAGAGTGGGAGGGGCTGGTTGTGAGGTGAGTGGGAGGGGCTGGGTGGTGGGAGAGTCGGAGGGACTGGGTTGGGGGAGAGTGGGAGGGGCTGGTTGTGAGGTGAGTGGGAGGGGCTGGGTGGGGTGAAAGGGAGGGACTGGGTGGGGGAGAGTGGGACGGGTTGGGTGGTGGGAGAGTCGGTGGGGCTGGGTTGGGGGAGAGTGGGAGGGGCTGGGTTGGGGGAGAGTGGGAGGGGCTGGGTTGGGGGAGAGTGGTACAGGCCTGACCCCAGTGAATTAAAGGAATGGGTTCGAATCTCAGCGGATTAAAGGAATGGAATCGGATCCCAGAGGATTAACGGAATGCGGTCAAAACCCAGTGAATTAAAGGAATGGGATCGGATCCCAGCGGATTAAAGGAATGATGGGATCACAGCAAATTAAAGGAAAGTGGTCGCATCCCGGAGAATTAATGGAATGGCATTGAATCGCAATGAACTAAAGGAATTGGATCAAATCGCAGCGATTATAAGGAATTGGATCGAATCACATCGAATTAAAGGTAGGTGATCTGCTCTCAGTGATATATAGGAATGATGGGATCCCAGAAGATTAAAGGAATGGGATCGGATCCCAGTGGATTAAAAGAATGGGATTGGATCCCCGTGGATTAAGGTGAATGGGTTCAGAACCTTGCAATATAATGATTGCATCCCAGACTGAATTCACTGGTATCCGATTCCATTCCTTTAATTCTCTGGGATCCGATCCCATTCCTTAAATTCACTGGCTCTGATCCCATTCGTTGAACACCTTCATTCAGTCCGCAAGGCTGACCCCGAGCTTCCGGTCGCCGGTCACTTTAATTCTCTGCTCCACTCCCACTCTGACCTCTGTCCTCGGCCTCTTGCATTGTTCCAATGAAGCTCAACGTGAGCTCGAGGAACAGCACCTCATCTTTCAATTAGGCACTTTAAGCCTTCTGGACTCAACATCGAGTTCAACAATTTCAGATCATAACCTTTGCCCCCATCAGCAGCTGTTGTTGATTCCGCTGTTCCCATTTACACCTCCTCTAGACCCATCTTCTGTTTCTTTACTTGTCCCATTCGCCTCGCACCATCATCCCTTTTGTCATTTAATCTCTCCTGCCTTCCGCCCTATCACAGACCTTCCCTTTTGAACTTTCCTCCTCTCCCCACTTTCCCTGCCCCCGCACCTGCTTAAAACCGGTCACATCTCCAACTTCTTCCAGTACTGACGAAAGCTCATCGACCTGAAACGTTAACTCTGTTTCTCCCTCCACGGATGCTGCCTGAGCTGCTGAGTATTTCCAGCATTTCCTGTTTTTATTTTTTATTAAAGGAATGCGATCGGATCCCAATGAATTAAAGGAATAGGATCGAATCACAGTGAATTACAGCAATGTGATCATAACCCAGATAATTAAAGGAATGGACTCAGATCCCAGATAATTAAAGGAATGGACTCAGATCCCAGATAATTAAAGGAATGGACTCAGATCCCAGAGAATTAAAGGAATGGACCGGATGCCAGTGAATTAATTCTCTGGGATCCAATCCCATTCCCTTAATTCCCTGGTTCTGATCCCATTCCTTGACGACCTCTGTTGAGTCGGCAAGCGTGACCCTGAGCTACTGGTCGCCTGTCACTTTAATTCTCCGCTCCACTCCCACTCTGACCTCTCCGTCCTCGGCCTCGTGCATTGTTCCACTGAAGCTCAGCGTAAGCTCGAGGAACAGCACCTCATCTTTCGCTTAGGCACTTTACAACCTTCTGGACTCAACATTGAGTTTAACAATTTCAGATCATAACCCCATGCCCCCAGTTTTCAGACGGCAGCCATTGATGATTTTGCAATCCCCATTTACACCTCCTCTAGAACAATTTTGTTTTTCTTTCCTTGTCCCATTACCATCTCCTCTTTGCCTTGCAACATGTGGGATTGCAAATTAGGCCTGTGAAACGAAACCTATATCCACATGTCTTTAAATATATATTAACCAAGGCTGTAGGGCAGTAATATTAGAAATCATGTTTAAAGGATAGTTAATTCACTTATAGAGATATCAATACGTACATATAGCTTTTAGATAGTTGCAAAGCATGATGGACTATTTGGTTCATTATATTAACCCTTTTAAATAATACTGAAAGAAGTGTTGCTCCCTGCAGCCAGATTGTCGGAGTCATAGCTTACTTTCTAGGCATTTTAGTAGGTCATTATCAGTGCTACAGAAGCAGTGTTTATATGTAGTTGGCCCTTGGAAGAGATAAGGGAAACTGAACTGTATAGGGAGACGACCATTTCTCTCTTGGTCTCAAACACCTTGGCCCGAAAATTAAACCCAATACGCGAGAGTACGCACTGTGTACTCTCGCGTATTAGATCCCGAATTGCCGGTTTCCTGCATGCACTGCGCATGCGCGGGAAACCGGCACTTCGTGAATTGCAAAGGGGGCGGTTCCTAAGTGAACCGCGTGCGCGCTACAGGCTGTGCGCACTCAGTGCACTTAGTTTTTTTTCAGCTTTGAATGCGCAGGTAAGTGGTGAAGATTTTACACATAAAGAAAGCAGGCGTAGGACCCCCTTTTAACAAGGTAAGTAGTTAATTAAGTGTTATTTTAAATTTTTTTCAACAGGTTTATCTTTTTTAGAGACTTTAAAGAAAGGTAAGTTTATTTTTATAACTTTTAAAAAGATTTTAAATTTTTTCAAAAATTTAATTTTTTGTTTAAAATGGTTAATTTATTTAACTATAGTTATTTTATTAATGTGATGGCTTTTTAAAATTTAATTAAGGTTTAGCTGTTCTTTTGGGGCCTTGTAGTATTCATAGCTTTGACAGCTCTTGCCGTCAAAACTATGAATGAAAGATGGTGTGCTGCCATTGGCTCTAACTGAATCACGTGATCCCAGAGCTCGCACGAACTAATTGCGCCTCTGGGATACGCACATACTGCGCGGTTGCAACAAAAAGAGGCTCTGAAACTAAAGTTCGTGTGGGCCCCAAACAAGAAGGTAGGCGCGGAGTGCGATATCGCGGGGAATCCTTACCCCCGCAGGAACCGTCCATGTTTAATTTCTGGGCCCTTATCTCCCTTTGGAGCGGACCTTGTTTATCATAATAAGCTTTTCTCGAGAATTAATGACGTATTGGTAAGCAACAACAGCATGGGAACAGGAAGATAGGAGTGGTATGACCTTGTTTACGAGACAACATGGAGCCTGGTAAATTCTGCCCCTAGAGACTAGAAGACCCCATGTATGACAGTTGAGTGATTGATCATTAACCAATAAGGGAGTAATGGTATTGATGATGTTTGTATGTGTTCGCCCACTTTTGTAACCTGTGGGTGTTGCCCATTGAAAGGTATATCAATGCTTGTATGTAGTTTTTCCTTTGAGAGTTGGGTTCGAGTCTGAGGAGATCAACCTCTCTCCCTTTGTGCACAAAGCCTTCTTGCTAGTTTCTAATAAACTTTTACTTTGTCTTCAGTTCCGTCTCCGTCCGGTTTTGCTCCAAAATTCGAGGTAACAGTAAGGCCCGTTGGTGAGTAATTGGGATGCTGGGAGCAGGGGTGACCTCTTAGGACGTTAATTAGTCCCGGTGGACTCGAATTGGGCCCCTGTGAAAAAGTCCCAATTACTCACCAATTCTGATCTAACAAACATCATCCCTTTTGTCATGTAATCTCTCCTGCCTTCCACCCTATCACAGACCTCCCCTTTGTTCTTTCCTCCCCCTCTCCTCTTTCCTTGCCCCCGCACTTGCTTAAAACCTGTCACATCTCTAACTTTTTCCAGTTTTGACGAAGGGTCATCGACCTGAATCGTTAACTCTGTTTCTCTATCCACAGATGCTGCCTGGCCTGCTGAGTAGATCAGATCCCAGAGAAGTAAAGGATGGTGGAGTTGGCACGCAGGAAAAATCAGAGAGCAAGTTATTATGTTAATGGCGAGAAACTGGAAAGTACTGCAGTACAAAGGGATCTGGGGGTCTTGGTGCAAGAAAATCAAAAAGTTAGTATGCAGGTGCAGCAGGTGATCAAGAAAGCCAATGGAATGTTGGCTTTTATTGCTAGGGGGATAGATTATAAAAACAGGGAGGTATTGCTGCAGTTGTATAGGGTATTGGTGAGACCGATCCTGGAATACTGCGTACAGTTTTGGTGTCCATACTTAAGAAAAGACATACTTGCTCTCGAGGCAGTACAAAGAAGGTTCACTCGGTTAATTCCGGGGATGAGGGGGTGGACATACGAGGAGAGGTTGGGTAGATTGGGACTCTACTCATTGGAGTTCAGAAGAATGAGAGGCGATCTTATTGAAACATATAAGATTGTGAAGGGGCTTGATCGGGTGGACGCGGTGAGGATGTTCCCAATGCTGGGTGAAACTAGAACTAGGGGACATAATCTTAGAATAAGGGGCTCCTCTTTCAAAACTGAGATGAGGAGAAACTTTTTCACTCAGAGGGTAGTGGGTCTGTGGAATTTGCTACCCCAGGAAGCTGTGGAAGCTACTTCATTAAATAAATTTAAAACAGAAATAGACCGTTTCCTAGAAGTAAAGGGAATCAGGGGTTACGGAGAGCGGGCTGGAAATTGGACATGAGTTTGAGTTCGGATCGGTCAAGGCCCTGTGGGTGGCGGAGCGGGCCCAGGGGCCGAGTGGCCTGGTTCTGCTCCTACTTCTTGTGTTCTTTAGAGTTGAGGTTGGATCAGATCAGCCATGATCTTATTGAATGGCGGAGCAGGCTCGAGGGGCCGATTGGTCTACTCCTGCTCCTATTTCTTATGTTCTTATGTTAAGGATGGGGCCAGGTATTGTTCAAGCTGTAACGGCACGGAAGAGGGAACTCTGGACAACCCACCGACAGGATTCAAGTCATCGGCGGATGTCCAGGGAGTGTCTGCTGCTGCAGAGCTGGAGTGGAGATGGTTGGAGACCAGGCTCCGAGACCCGGTCTTCAGATGCTGTCTGCAGAGTAGGATTGGAAACGCAATCGCCTTGTAATGCTTGTCCTTATCAGGGCCCGAGTGATCTCCTGGACTAGTTTCGATCGCCGAAGGAGGGGCTGGGAGAGGAATCTCCATGAATTATCTTTCTACCCAACTCGGCCTGGGGTTTTTAAACCTGCTTCTGTCGCTGCTCCCAGGAGATGACGTGGTCTGTGGTGGAGAGTCTTTACATTGTGACGAACGAGACATTGCAGTTTGTGTGGAGACTGGCTGGATGGACCATTGGGCCTTCTCCCGTCCGTCAATGTCCGTATGTTTTCAGAGTCAAAGAAACAAAGAAAAGAAAGACTTTGAATTCTACAGCACCTTTCACAACCTCAGGGCGTCCCCAAGGGCTTTACAGCCAAATAAGTACTTTTGAAGTGTAGTCACGGTTGTAACGTAGGAAATGCGGCAGCCAATTTGTGCACAGCAAGCTCCCACAAACAGCAATGTGATAATGACCAGATCATCTGTTTTATTTACGAATGTTGATTGAAGGATAAATATTGGCCAGGACACTGGGGATAACTCCCACCTGCTCTTCTTCGAAATGGCACCATGTGATCTTTAACGTGCACCCGAGAGAGCAGACGGGGCCTCAGTTTAACGTCTCATCCGAAAGACGGCACCTGCGACAGTGCAGCGCTCCCTCAGTACTGGCACCGGAGTGTCAGCCTCGATCTTTGTACTCAATTCACTGGAGTGGACTTTGAACCCACGATCTTCTGACACAGAGGCGAGAGAGTGCTACACACTCAGACACGCTCGGCACGTTATTTCAACGATTTAATGGGAGAAGTTTAAGATGTGGAAATACAATGTGGAAGGAAAATGAACTAAATGTTTGCTTTCTGATTTGTGCACAGATCGTAGCAAGGAAGAGATCTGGGAAGGGATGAGTTCTCCGATTGGGGCTGTCCCTGGGCTCAACTAGTGAGTGGGTGAACTCTCTGAGCCACACACCAGGCAGGACCCAGAGACAATCCCCAGTCCGCACATACAAACAAACAAGTGAAGCCTAACAGGCCCATCAATCTCGCCCCATCCAGTAGACAGTATGCCCTCCCAGCTCCAAGTAACGCTGGCGCTTGGAACAGACAAAGAAACGTGGACAATTCAGGGAGAAACTCTGGGTAGTGCTAATGTCACTGGGCTAGTAATCCAGAGACCTGGACTAATGATCCAGAGACGTGAGTTCAAATCCCACCATGGCAGCTGGGGAATTTAAATTCAGTTAATTAAATAAATCTGGAATAAAAAGCTAGTATCAGTAATGGTGACCATGAAACTATCGGATTGTCGTAAAAACCCATCTGGTTGACTAATGTCCTTTAGGGAAGGAAATCTGCCGTCCTTACCCGGTCTGGCCTATATGGGACCCCAGACCCACAGCAATGTGGTTGACTCTTAACTGCCCTCTGAAATGGCCTAGCAAGTCACTCAGTTATAACTAACTGCTACACACTGTGGGAGTACCTTCACCACACGGACTGCAGCAGTTCAGGAAGGCGGCTCACCACCACCTTCTCAAGGGCAACTAGGGATGGGCAATAAATGCTGGCCTTGCCAGCGATGCCCAGATCCCATAAGCGAATAAAAAAAAAAGTTTCTCTCCCGCTCCCTGAGGTTCCCAGAGGCAATGAATCATACAATCACAATGGCATAGAAGGAGGCCATTAGTCCCATCGAGTCCGTGCCGGCTCTCTGTACAGCAATCCAGTCAGTCCCATTCCCCCGCTCTATCCCCGTAGCCCTGCAAGTTTATTTCCCTCAAGTGCCTAGCCAGTCTCCCCTTGAAAACCTTGAGGGCGAAAAATTCGGTTGGTTTGCGCCTCCCGTTAGCGCCTTAAGAGGGCGCTAATGTGGCGCAAAGCAACTAGCGCCCGGGCGCGGCGATGTTTGCGCTGCTCACGAAATTGACAAGACATTTTCCGACGGCGCTAAACACTACCTCCAACATTCTCCTGCGCCCGCAGATCGTGACGTCAGTGGAGTGCGCAACGCCCCGGTAGCGCCCCGGACCGGATATTGAGTGGCGCCCCCTGTCTTACCGCCTGCCGCTAGCAACGACAGGTTGAGGGGAGCGTTTTGCAGTCGGGAAGAGACTGGGAAGCGCTGTTTAAAGGCGACCGCATCCTGCCTTTTTTTTAGGCGAAATTTTTTCACCACGCATTCTGAGTGAGAGAGAGAGACTGCAGGAGATATTCAAAGCTGTGTTGAGGAGTTTTGGGTACTGAGCAGCACTTTGCAGGTTCTTTTTGATTTGATCTTCCTTGCTTCGATTTAGAAGAGAATGTGGAGGCTGCACTCTGAGCGCTTTCCCTGGGATTCTCCATTGTTCTTTCCAGCAGATTTGATGTACAGGTCTCTCCAGGCCTAGATTCAAGGCTGCAATGAGCTGGGTGTGGATGGAGAGCAAGATCAACCCTCCCCTTTAAGAACTGGCCGGGGCCATTGTGTCTGTGTTCCATTGCTGACTGACATCACATGAGCTTCGCCAGTGCTCTGAGGTAGCGCCTCGCTCCTCGGTGTTAGCGCCTTAAGACAGGTGTGAAGCGCCTGATTTAGCGCTGCAATCACCTCCAGGGGCGATAAAAGTCAAGTTTGCAGTCGGAGGCGATAATTAGCGCCAGGCGCTAAACTTTGCGCCCAGCCAATAATCGCGCCCCAAACGGGGCGATACTGAATTTCTCCCCCTGAGTGTCTCCGCTTCCACCACTTCCGTCGGCAGCGAGTTCCAGGTCCTCTCCACTCGCTGTGTAAAAAAGTTTTTCCTCACATCCCCCCTGTATCTCTTGCCCAAAACCTTAAATCTGTGTCCCCTAGTCCTTGTACCATCAACTAGTGGGAACAGCCTTTCCCCGTCTAGCCTTTCCAAACCCGTCATAATCTTGTACACCTCTATCAAATCACCCCTCAACCTCCTTTGCCCTAATGTAAACAAATCCAGCTTCTCCAACCTGTCCTTGTAGCTAAGATCCCCCATCCCCGGAACCATTCTGGTAAATCACCTCTGCACCCTCTCAAGGGCTTTCAGATCCTTCCTAAATGGTGTTGACCAGAACTGGACGCAATACTCCAGTTGTGGCCTAACCAGCGCTTTATAAAGGTTCAGCATAACTTCTCTACTTTTGTACTCAATACCCCTATTTATGAAGCCCAAGATCCCATATGCTTTTGTAAGGGATTCTCTCCTGACCCTGCGTGTCTCGTAGCCTGTGAGATTCACGCGGCTCTGTGCAGCCTGTATGTCAGTGCGGGTCTAGGCCTGGTCTCCAGCCAGTCTGGGAACACTAGACACCCCTGTGAGTGGTTCGAATCACTCTCCCTTACGGTTCTAGACACTGGACTTAGATGCGAGAGCAGTAATGGAGATAAAACTCATGTAGACTTGGTTTGAACGGTACGAAATGGAAAATCTTTATTGCATGATACTTAAAATTATGAAATACATGTCATATGCACAGATTAATGACAGTACAATCTTACAAACAGTTATAATCACTCTTAGGGAAACGAGGAACGAACGGCACAACGTAAATAGGGCACACATTACAAATATCCTTAATCTTTAACCCTCCCCTATCAATAGCTATCCTAAACTAGCTGCGTAGGATCCCGAGACTCATGCTCACCACTCGTAATAACTCGGAGAAATCCCGAATAGCTGATCGGATGTTTTTCACCGCAGCACCCACGTGTTGGTCAGGAGATCTCCTGGTCCCACTTGTTTACTGCTTTTGCTGCTCGGTCAGTCGGCTGGACCGTCCGCTGTAGTGAAGACCTCTGTTGGTTGGATACAAGGTATGGTGGAGCACCGTTGTCAATATCGCTGATACGATGTGTTTGCACAGTCCAGTTATCATCGATGCAATATGTCTTGTTAAAGAAGAAAACTTCCTGTCGAGAAGACTTGGCTGATCGACCTACAGGCGCGGTCGGGATCTACTGACCGTGGCGATGGATAAGGTCTTCTTCTCTTCTCCTCTCATCTCATCTCATCTCATCTCATCCCGGGCCTTCGGTTCCGCTGCCAGCTACCAACATAGGTCTTTGCAACAGTCTTTTACACAGGAGCAGCCACGATGATAACAGCAACAAGCGGCAAGAGTCAAGAACACGAGGCAAGAGCAAGAGCAAGAGGCCAGAGAGCGAATGGACGGTTTGGGGCCTGCAATTATAGTGCACAGTTCTTCCGTTTCCCGCCCAACTACAATGTCCATTCTTTTGTTTACGGTTTGGCGCCCAAAAATGTCCTGTATGGGTGATCTCTGTCCTTAATGGGTTTCGGGGCTACTCCTGAATGTTTGAGTACCTGCTAATATTTCTCCCATTGTTAAATCGGTCGGTGTTCTCCCTGGAGGGGTTTGGGGCTTCCAAGTGTCCTGTATAACTACCTGCTAACGGCTCTCTCATCGTAGAGCCGTTGGGAGTTTACATATTAATGTCCTTTGGATGGGCCCTTGATGGCTTTCCTTTGTACCTGGGAGACCGATTCCAGTATCGATGTTTATACTGTAAACCCATAATGTCCTGTGTATTGTCTTCACTGTGCTGAATCGTTATCGATCCTGCAAAAAAATGTTTATTGGAACGCCATCTTGTCTGCCTGTTGAAAAGTCTAGAATGTTCTGTCACGAGGTGCGGCGGCCATTTTACAGGCTGCTTGTGTCCAATTTAAACCTGACAGCATTCCGCTGAAATAAAAGCTGTTTTGAACGAAACTTTGTGTTTTCTCCTTATTAAAATGAAATCGCGATAATTGCGAATTCTACAGTCCCTCCTGTTGATGCGAATAACTCCGCTTATCGTATCAAAAATCTCAGTGGTGAGCAATCTTATCTCGATTTCACTCCGAATCCAGTAAATTAATCCATAAATTTTAACTTCACTAGGGTCTCTGTGTCGTCCTCATTTCCCAAGAAAAATCACACTTTATATCACCATAGGCATCATTTGCCCTTAAACTTACACCACTTGTTTTCCTTCCCGGCGTAACCAGGCCGATACCTCACGCATCACCTGTATATTTGTCTTTTATTCAAGGGAAGGAAAAACAAAACCCAAAAACCAAACAATCAACACCATCACCAAAATAAACAAATCCCAACTCTTAAACATATCGAGTTTCCAACGTATTTACAATGAGTACAAACTTCCGCGGCGCACGTGGCGAGCGGGAGTGACGCCATTTTCCCATTACACTGCGCTCTCATCGTGCACGCGCACGTAACGTTCTCGCCACTCTCCCGTGTTCTCATGCTTGGTGAGGCGCTTGTCTCTTTTACAATGTATGAACAAAAGGTATACTACAATAAACACTTGACAGACGACTAAAATGTGGGAGGCTATTCTGACCCATGAGGGCACTTCAATATTCGTGAACAGATTCCACCACGGTGGAACCACTATGTCCAAAATGTCTGTACCTATCTCGACGGTTTTCTGTTCTAATGTATAGAAATGCTTTTGTGACACCGCGACGGCTTTCAGAAGTTTGGTTAAATGCTCAGGGAGAGGGGGAATGAGGTACCCAAAATGCGCGACAAATCGCTGCAAGTCGGTGAAATTCTCTTTTACTGTGAGATGAACAGTGGATGGTTCAGGGATTGGGATGATTCGTTGTTGTGCTACTTGAACTTCAGCCCTGGGTTTAAAACAGAAACTGCTGTCACTCACCGGACACCGGCTACGGTTTCCATGCTGGTAGTGTTGCGCTGCAGTGGTAACACAGTATGTTCCACCCCCGATGTATGCTACCTGCGGAGGCACATGATCTTGTGCCATTGCCTCCATGGTGCAATTCATGGACTTGGCGCCAGCCGTTCTGAACCCGCACTGTGGTGTTAAAAAGGCATTCAAGTGCTGGGGGCACAGTATTATGTGTGCTCCCCTGCCACGACAACCAGAGAGATCTGTACCTGTCATCGTTTGCTCCCAGCGGATGACGTAAGGTGGAACTGCTGCATAACGAATGTGGGCTCCCCCCTGAATGACACCAATGTTCTCTACCCGATACACCGGGGCGGGCTTTGCTGTGTTGCCCAAAACCGGCATGCGTAATACTATTCCCATAATAGTATGGTTTGAACGTCCGCAGTCCATGGGGACTGGGTAAGCTTCTGAAGCTAGCCTGAGCTGGCACGGACTTAATGCGTTCTGAAAAGGGTGGAGCGCCCGCAGGTGTTTGTTACTTATCCAGGACGGGACCAAACCTTGTTTTAAATCCTCCAAATTACTGCGGCCCTCGCCCAGTAACCACGCCCCGTAAAGCACGCACACCTCGTTCTGCGCAGCCTGATCGGATGCATTCCGATCTTCCCTAATCAGGGCATTTACCGTACGCGCATGTTTCTCCAGCTCTGCTATAATCTCTTTTAAGTGTAGTGTCATGGCTTGGTCCTCGTGCAGACCTGACCCTACCACTTTATTCTCATCTGTAAGAATATCCTTTAACTGTGTTTTTAAACCATTAATCTGGGTCTGCAGCTCCACACTGTCTAGAGCGTTGACCACAGATGTCCCTGTGTTAAAAGCAGTGAACGCATCGTTCACCAAACCCCTTCTTTGCCTCCCTACTTGGTCCAAAACTTCCTGCGGTGCGGTGTATAAACTTGTCTTATCAATTTCTGCAAAATCAAACTCGTAAAATTGCCTGAACATCTTGGTCAACAGGACCTGGTACAACTGTTCCGTCTTTTTGGGGCACCACTCTGGTAACCGTACCTCAGTGAGATTTAAAATCACCGAGGCCACCGCGTAATGTACCCCCTGAAATAGTATCTGGTCTGTGGGGACCAGTACCAAACCGTTCCCGGGTCCCTTACTAGTTTTAGGGCACCCTTCTTCCTCAGTTACAACCACCGGAATCGTGGGCGGGGCTTTGCGTGGGCGCGTAATGAGCTCAGTGGCATTTACTGGGATCGGAGAGTATGGGGCTCCGCACCCCCTGGTGCTCGCATCCCACCTCATCCCCTGTCCGTTATCCTGCCACTGATTAATAAAGAATATGGAGATGCCTTTGGGGCAAACGTACTTTGACCCCCACATACAAACATAAATCCCCTCATCTGGTTCCCACCATTTGTCCCAACAGACTTTCACTTGTCCGTCTGTCCCCGTAATTGTCCGATGGGTATTATTACCCAGTCGCTCCCACTCAACCGAAGAGTTCCTCATAGTTTTGCTCAGCTTTCGCAGCCACCACCATCGGCTCAATGGGACATTCCCACTGCAGGTCAAACAAATCCGTTTGCCGACGGTGACGCTGATCCTGGGTGCGATGATCCGTACTTTGGGGCACATTAAAGAAGTCTCTTTGTAGGCGAACCCCGATGTGCTGGAATACTCCGTTGAGTTCGTTCCCAGCCATCCTGGCCACCTTCCCTTGTGGAAATAGGTGCTGGTCCCTTCTGCCTTCCGTCTCCCGGTCCCATCCACCGCGATGGGGGCCGTGTCCCCGGAACATCCAAACACCACGACATCCTTGGTGAGGCCCCGATAGGCCAATCCACATCCGATTGCCACGAGCAAAACTAGAAGTCGTTCCATCCTTCCTTGGTTCCTGTGATCAGATAGAATGAGGTAGCCAGCCTCGCAAAAAGTCTCTGGCTTTTGTGAAGGGTGAGCGGGTCCCCTGACCTCGCCTCACGTAAACTTCAACGTTTGCTAAATAGACTTCCTCTAAACCTAGCCTTAAAACTCCCATCATTTTGTCGTTATCTGTTAAAAACACTACAAACTTAACCTTATTAAAACTTAAAACTTAACCTTGAACTATAAACTTAAAACTTAACCTTAAACTAATACTTTACAATGCCGCCCGTTCTCAGGGCGGCCCCTTTAAATCCTGAGAAGGCTGCTGCGAGCTCTTCCCGACGGTGGGAGGGCACTGACCCTTCCCTCTGATCTGCCGCAGCCTGTTGCTGCGCTGACCCTTTCCTCTGATCTGCCGCAGCCTGTTACTGCTTCGATGTGGCCTGTCTCTACCCGGGTTATCTTAACCTGAAACTTACGCCCTGGGGCAGCCTGTGGACCTGACCACATCCTCCTGGGCTGGGGTACTCTGCTTGACCTACGGGGAATTGCTATGGGCGGGGGCTCCGTGACGGACGGACCGGGTCCCGAGACCTTCAACGGGATGACCTGGGGTTCCATCACAGGCGCCAGCCCCGCCTCCGCTGACTCCGCCTCCCTAACCTCGGGGCTGGCAGTTCGGGGCCCCGCCCTGCTCGGCCCAGCAGGCGGCCCTTCACTCGTGAACTCTGCCTCCCCTGAGGACTGGACGTTCAAAGCGGGCGGCCACACCTCTGGGAACCACATAGCGGCTGGCCCGGCCTCCTCTAGCTCCTTCCTCCTGTTGTCGGGACCTGCAGCTTGTGTGTCCACCCCGTATGGATCTCTACCTAGCGGCCCCAATCCTCCCAGACCGTTCCTCAGGAACCACCCGTCATCATCACTATGCTCATCTGCACTATCCTCATCTGACCAGGGTACCCTGGGGTCCTCGTCATCTAACCCCCAACTCCAGAAAAACGCTGCATGATCGTCCGGGATGTCCCTTCCCCTGATGCAAGCTGCTACGCCTGCCTGTGTGCCCTGTGGTCCTACCTGGGGCTGTGTTTTCCCATTGGCGGGATTTACCCCTGTAGTTTTCCCTTGCGCACCCGGCTGGTACAGTTTACATTGGTTTATGTGGAACCACTTAGTGCGCCGAGGTACTTTTACGGCGTAAACCATGGGACTTGCCTTGTCTACAATGTTGTAGGGTCCCATATACAGTGGTTCCAGACTCCCTACTCTGGCGTAGTTTCTGACCATGACCTGGTCTCCTACTTCCCACTCCCGCGTTTTGCGGGGTTCCAGCAACAAGCGATTGCCCTGGTGCTGCCTTCCCATGTTCCCAGCCGCCTGCTCATAAACTTGCTTCAGGCGCTCCAAGAGAGTTTGGGCGAACTTGTCCCTGCTGATCTCTTGAAGCTGACCCTCAGTGAGCACCGGGGCTAGCACATGGGTGGGGGTTCGCATGAGCCTGCCGGTCATTACCTCGTGCGGGGAGTACCCCGTACTTTTTGACTGACTGGCCCGGACCCCCATGAGGACTAAAGGCAGAACTTCCGCCCATTTTTGGGGCGAGTTCCTAGTCTCTTTCCTCAATTTCTCCTTCAGGGTCCGGTTCATACGCTCAACAATCCCGGATGACTGGGGATTGTGTGCTACGTGCCACTTCCCTTCAATGCCCAAAAGCATGAGGGTGTTCTGCATCACCTGGCCGGTGAAATGACTCCCTTGGTCTGACTCCACGAAACGGGGGAGTCCCCACCGCGAGAACACTTCCCGGACCAAGATTTTTGCTGTACCCAGTGCCGTAGCTGTTCGACAAGGGAAGGCTTCCACCCACTTGGAAAACACATCCACCAGGACGAGGCAGTACTTATAACCTCCCTGGGTGGTGGGCAGGGGTCCTATATAGTCGATCTGTATCGACTGCCATGGTCCCTCTACCCTTCTTACGTGTCCCATGGGCACCTTCCTTTTCTGGGGGTCTGGGTTATTTGCAGCGCACACAAGACAGTTTGCACAGAACTCGCGGACTTGTTCCCTGAGCCCTGGCCACCATCCCGCTTGCTCTACCCGTTGCCAGGTAACCTCGGGCCCGGGGTGCCCTGCCCCTGGTCCCTCGTGAGCCAATTGGAGGAATTCCCTCCTGTGCTGCTGCGGCACAACCCACTGCTCCTCGCGGAACAGCATGCCTTCCTTAACTGAGAGGGTTGCCGTACTGTACGGACCTTCTACCTGCCTCCCCTCAGCAATCGTTTTTAGGACTGCTTTTAGGGCGGGATCCTGGGCTTGGACGGTCTTAAGGTCTAGGGGCAATGCTACCCTGGTGTTCCCGGTATTCCCGTCCCCACCTCGGACCGCTGCTATGGGTCCGGTTCTATAGGGGTTCCAGAAAGTACCGTCGCGGGCACCCTCCCTGGCTAGCGCATCCGCCTGCCGGTTGCCCTCCCCACGGGGCTCTGTGGAGGAGTGAGCTTTCACCTTATGGATGAAAATCTCCCCTTCCTCCCCTACTGCCGCTGCTAAGATCTTTTCCAGCAAGGGCTTTACCGTTAAAGGTCGCCCGTCCGCGGAGGTGTATCCACGGCGGGACCAGATGGCCAGGTATTCCGTACACGAATTGCAGGTGAACATACTGTCCGAGCAAATCGTGTATGGGGTTGGGAAAATGTCTGGGTGGGTCACAACGTACACCACGGCAGACAGCTCAGCCTGCTGCGCGCTCATGGTGCTAGGGAGCTTGATCGCCAGGGCAAGGTCTGCCGCAGGGTCATAAACTCCACACCCTGTGAGTCGCTCGCCAGCAGATACTGTGCTAGACCCATCAACATAAATCTCGCGCCCAGTGGGATGTATCCCGGCCCGTAAACCTATGTTGACGTCCCACACCCCCTCCACCGAACACCGGTGGGCTGTACCAGGGTATACCAAATTGGCCGCAAGCCTGGGCTCGCAAAGACCTTTTACTCTGATGTCCAACTGGGAGAGAAGAAGGGTCCAACGCGCAATGCGTGCGCTGCTTACGGTCCCGTCTTTAATCCTCCCATCCAGAAGCATCTTAGTTGGTGTGTGATGTGTGAGGAGAGTGATGGGAGAGAGCCCTGTGAAGATCGCTGATCTTTTCACAGCCCAATGCGTGGCTAAAAGGTGCCTTTCGCAATTGGAAAAACTTCTCTCCACATCCGTTAATACCCTGGATGAATAGACAACCGGCCTCAGCTTGCCGTGACGCTCTTGGAGCAGCACGGCGCTTAAGCTGTCTCCGCTGGCAGCTACCTCCAGGAAAAACTCCTTCCCCCCATCTATGGCCCCTAAGGCTGGCGCGGTCTGCAGATCCCTTTTTAACTTCTCGAAGGCTGCTTGGCAGCCCTCGTCCCAAAGCCACTCTACCCCCTTATGGAGGAGTCGGAGGAGCGGCGCCGCTGTGGCCGCATAATCCTCGATAAAATCCCTGCAGTAACCGGTCAGTCCCAAGAAGGACCTCACACCCCTTACGTTGTTGGGAATCGGTAATTCTTGCACCGACTCCCTCCTTGCTTTGTCTATAGCTCTTTCCCCAGCGCGTAGGGTCAGTCCCAGGAATTTTACTTCCTGCTGACCGATACGTGCTTTCTTTGGGTTTACTTTAAAACCCCTTCTCGCTAACAGCTCCAATAACTCGTCCAGTAGTGGTCCGTGCTCCTCCCTTGAGTCCGTAAATAGGAGCAAATCATCCACATACTGTACTATCTGATTGGGCTGACTAAACTCCTTTAAACTTCCTGCCATACACTGGTGAAAAATACTGGGGCTATTGTGGAAACCCTGTGGCAAACAGTTCCACGTGTACTGTTGCCCTTTAAACGTAAAGGCAAACTTGTACTGGTCCTCTCGCCGCAGCGGGATGGACCAAAAACCGTTCGAGATATCCAGCACCGTGAACGTGGTCGCGGACGCTGGGATGCTCCCTATTAGGTCAGCAACTGCTGCTACTGTGGGCGCGCAGGCGGGAATGTTACTGTTAAGGACTCTGTAGTCCACCGTGGCTCTCCACGAATTATCCGGCTTCCTAACCGGCCATAATGGGGAGTTCACGTGTGTGGCTATCGGCCTCAACACGCCCTGCTGCACCAAGGAAGACATTGCTGCCTCCATATCGGGTTCTGCTTCTTTGGGGAAGTTATACTGCTTTTGGGGTCGGGTCATGGGGTCCCCATCTACGCTGACCTCAAACCCGACCACCCTCCCACAATCGTGCTTGTGGGTTGCAAACGCGTGCATATTATCTGACACGTACGTTTGCATGTCCGTTGGGACATCTGCGACCATAAGCTTGAGGTCGTAGCCTCCGGATGGCTGTACGGTACACAGGACCCCTGTTTCTTCCTCCCCTTGAATCACCATTACCTCGCCTTTTTCACCTTTAGCCCCCCAGAGACAGTGATTTCTGAGGTCCACGAGGATCCCGTGTCCCGCTAGGAGATCGGACCCGAGAATACCTCTTCCACCCCCCTTTTGCCATGCCATCAGTATACACTTCCACTTAAGGCGAAGTGTCCCTAAACGAATGGATAGCGGGAGGGAAAACGTGCCAGCCTGTTCTTTCCCTGTGAACCCTGCTAGCGTGAATGGGACCTTGGTAGATAGCGGCGAGTCAAAAGGGTCATCTGTATGGATTATGGTGCAAGAAGCTCCCGTATCCAACAAATAACTGCCCTTTTGTTTCTCTACCTCCATCTCCACCACAGGTCGCCTCCACGCATCATAGCTGAGCGGACACAGGTAGACGGGCTGTGCTGGTTCTAGTCATGGGGCACTATTAGACGGTCCTGCGGCACCTACGGGGCCGGTTGCGACCGCCACCTGTCCACGCGCATTCAAAACCATCTTGCGCATGACTCCTAACACTGCTTCGAGGTCTTCGGGAGAGGTGGGTGCCTTTGCTTCCTTAGCCGGGACAGGCGCCTGGGTTCGGACCGCGGGATTTTTATCCTTGGAATCCTTCCAAGGGTTCCTGCAGTGCTTGCGCCAGTGCCCTGTCTTCCCACACCCGTAACAGGCATTACTTGCCTGTGGGGCGCGATTACCCTCCTGATGCCACTCTCTTTGAGTCGGGGCTGCGGGTCGTACCTCATGTACTCTTCCCTTAAAGGGACGTGTCGTCATACCCCTTATGTTACGGTAACCCAACGTAAGTCGATTCAAGACCGACTCTTCCGTAAGGTTGAGGTCATTGGGATCGAACCAGGCTTTTGCCTGCTCTCTAACGGCTGGTAAACTGTTGGCTATTATGCACCTAAGCCAATGAATTAAAGCGGCGCCTTCCACATCTTCGCGTTCGGGCGCACCTAGACAGCTGCGCTCATATACTGGCCACAGCCTGTCGGCAAAAACCTTCGGGGGTTCTCCCTCCATCTGCACTGTCTGTCCCACTCTAGCAAACGGACCTCCGTCGTTCGCTCCCACTACTTCTAGGACCTCATTTTTCAATTCCTCATAACTTTTATTACCCCTCTTGCTATCGCCTGAGAGACACTGAAGGACCGAGCTATCTAACGAGAACAGCAGCATTTTTGCTGTCTCCCCATCATCGCAGCCGTTGATGGCTGCGGCTTGCTCAACTTCCCTAAAATGTACGGAAGGGTCGTCTATCTCGGTCAGCTTCCTTACGTGGTTTATCATGGCCCTCAGCTGATGTGAACTGTGAGGCAACACCAGCTGTCCGAGGAGATCCCCCGGTTCTTCCCCACCGTTTCTGCTTGGGCCCCTTTTAATACCCGTTACTGGATACAACGATCCCTTTTCTACCTCCTTTTCAACGGGCTCTTTTGCTTCTTCCGTTGCTTCCTCCCTAACCCAGGTTTCTGAATAGCTGGGTGGCGCGGAGGGCGCAGTGGCTACTACTTCTTCTGCTTTACTTGGTGGGGAATTTCTAAATCTCTCATTTACTAGCGGCTGGCGTGCCGACGGATTAATAAGGCACACCATGCCGTTCGCATTATTCACGGCCTTTTTGAGGCTCTCTATCTCTTTTTCGCAGGCGCTATGGTCGGCTCCCTGAAACTTATCCTCAAGGGCCAACTTATACGCCGACCTAACCCCCATTAAGCTCTCTTCTTGAGTTCTTATCTGGGCAGCTTGACGGTTACATCTTTCCTTCATCCTACTCTCGTTTAATTTTGCTTCAGTGATCTGGCACTCGAGATACTCTACCCTTGTTTTAAGGTAACTGGAGACTTCCTGGCTTTCCTGGCGTAACTCATGTAAACTCTTAATGAGCGCCTCCCCTCCAGAAACCTTCTCCTCCATTTCCTCCTCTAACTGCTTGATTCGAGCGGTTAGCGCTGTATTGGTCTGGTTTGAAATCTGAACCTGCCTTTTGTAGCACATAAGCCAGACTGCTTTCTCAACTGCCTTTTTATGCTCCTTACTATCAGTCCACCTTTCAGCTGCCTCTAGTGGGCTCTTATCCGCTAACAATTCGCTTATCCACTTTTTCGTTAGATTAACCTTTCCAAATACGTAATCCGCTATCTTTTCCTGCATCACATTTCGTACAGTCATTCCAAAATCTAACACACTACCCTCTCGCTGCCAGTGTCCTGCCGCGGTCGCCATTTTCTGTAAGGGATTCTCTCCTGACCCTGCGTGTCTCGTAGCCTGTGAGATTCACGCGGCTCTGTGCAGCCTGTATGTCAGTGCGGGTCTAGGCCTGGTCTCCAGCCAGTCTGGGAACACTAGACACCCCTGTGAGTGGTTCGAATCACTCTCCCTTACGGTTCTAGACACTGGACTTAGATGCGAGAGCAGTAATGGAGATAAAACTCATGTAGACTTGGTTTGAACGGTACGAAATGGAAAATCTTTATTGCATGATACTTAAAATTATGAAATACATGTCATATGCACAGATTAATGACAGTACAATCTTACAAACAGTTATAATCACTCTTAGGGAAACGAGGAACGAACGGCACAACGTAAATAGGGCACACATTACAAATATCCTTAATCTTTAACCCTCCCCTATCAATAGCTATCCTAAACTAGCTGCGTAGGATCCCGAGACTCATGCTCACCACTCGTAATAACTCGGAGAAATCCCGAATAGCTGATCGGATGTTTTTCACCGCAGCACCCACGTGTTGGTCAGGAGATCTCCTGGTCCCACTTGTTTACTGCTTTTGCTGCTCGGTCAGTCGGCTGGACCGTCCGCTGTAGTGAAGACCTCTGTTGGTTGGATACAAGGTATGGTGGAGCACCGTTGTCAATATCGCTGATACGATGTGTTTGCACAGTCCAGTTATCATCGATGCAATATGTCTTGTTAAAGAAGAAAACTTCCTGTCGAGAAGACTTGGCTGATCGACCTACAGGCGCGGTCGGGATCTACTGACCGTGGCGATGGATAAGGTCTTCTTCTCTTCTCCTCTCATCTCATCTCATCTCATCTCATCCCGGGCCTTCGGTTCCGCTGCCAGCTACCAACATAGGTCTTTGCAACAGTCTTTTACACAGGAGCAGCCACGATGATAACAGCAACAAGCGGCAAGAGTCAAGAACACGAGGCAAGAGCAAGAGCAAGAGGCCAGAGAGCGAATGGACGGTTTGGGGCCTGCAATTATAGTGCACAGTTCTTCCGTTTCCCGCCCAACTACAATGTCCATTCTTTTGTTTACGGTTTGGCGCCCAAAAATGTCCTGTATGGGTGATCTCTGTCCTTAATGGGTTTCGGGGCTACTCCTGAATGTTTGAGTACCTGCTAATATTTCTCCCATTGTTAAATCGGTCGGTGTTCTCCCTGGAGGGGTTTGGGGCTTCCAAGTGTCCTGTATAACTACCTGCTAACGGCTCTCTCATCGTAGAGCCGTTGGGAGTTTACATATTAATGTCCTTTGGATGGGCCCTTGATGGCTTTCCTTTGTACCTGGGAGACCGATTCCAGTATCGATGTTTATACTGTAAACCCATAATGTCCTGTGTATTGTCTTCACTGTGCTGAATCGTTATCGATCCTGCAAAAAAATGTTTATTGGAACGCCATCTTGTCTGCCTGTTGAAAAGTCTAGAATGTTCTGTCACGAGGTGCGGCGGCCATTTTACAGGCTGCTTGTGTCCAATTTAAACCTGACAGCATTCCGCTGAAATAAAAGCTGTTTTGAACGAAACTTTGTGTTTTCTCCTTATTAAAATGAAATCGCGATAATTGCGAATTCTACACTTTGCTAACCAGTCTTTCAATATGTCCCGCCACCTTCAGAGATCTATGGACATTAACTCGCAGATCCCTCTGTCAATGCACACTCTTTAAAACTGTGCCATTAAGTGTATATTGCCTCTCCCTGTTCCTTCTGCCAAAAAGCATCACCTTACACTTCTCTGTATTAAATTCCATCTGCCACTTGTCTGTCCATTCTGCTAGCCCTTCTAAGTCCTGTGGCAGTCGATTGGTATGATCCTCACTGTTTGCCACAAACACAAGTTTGGTGTCATCGGCAAATTTAGCACAGTGCCCGCACTAAGCACAGGGCCCGCACTGAACACAGGGTCCGCACTGAACACAGGGCCCGCACTGAGCACAGGGACCGCACTGAACACAGGGACCGCACTGAACAAAGGGCCCGCACTGAACACAGGGCCAGCACTGAACACAGGGCCCCCACTGAACACAGGGCTCAGACTGAACACAGAGCCCGCACTGAACACAGAGCCCGCACTGAACACAGGGCCAGCACTGAACACAGGGCCAGCACTGAACACAGAGCCCGCACTGAACACAGGGCCCGCATTGAACACAGGGCTCAGACTGAACACAGGGCCTACACTGAACACAGGGCCCGCACTGAACACAGGGCCCGCACTGAACACAGGGCCCGCACTGAACACAGGGTCTGCACTGAACACAGGGCCCGCACTGAGCACAGGGACCGCACTGAACACAGGGCCAGCACTGAACACAGGGCCCGCACTGAACACAGAGCCCGCACTGAACACAGGGCCAGCACTGAACACAGGGCTCAGACTGAACACAGGGCCCGCACTGAACACAGGGCCCGCATTGAACACAGGGCTCAGACTGAACACAGGGCCTACACTGAACACAGGGCCCGCACTGAACACAGGGACCGCACTGAACACAGGGTCTGCACTGAACACAGGGCCCGCACTGAGCACAGGGACCACACTGAACACAGGGCCCACACTGAACACAGGGTCCGCACTGAACACAGGGCCCACACTGAGCACAGGGACCGCACTGAACACAGGGCCCGCACTGAGCACAGGGACCGCACTGAACACAGGGCCCGCACTGAACACAGGGCCCGCACTGAACACAGAGCCCGCACTGAACACAGGGCCCACACTGAACACAGGGCCCGCACTGAACACATGGCCCGCACTGAACACAGGGCTCAGACTGAACACAGGGCCCGCACTGAGCACAGGGCCCACTCTGAACACAGGGCCCCCACTGAACACAGGGCTCAGACTGAACACAGAGCCCGCACTGAACACAGGGTCCGCATTGAACACAGGGCTCAGACTGAACACAGGGCCCGCACTGAACACAGGGCCCGCACTGAACACAGGGCCCGCATTGAACACAGGGCTCAGACTGAACACAGGGCCCGCACTGAACACAGGGCCCGCACTGAACACAGGGCCCGCACTGAACACAGAGCCCGCACTGAACACAGGGCCCGCACTGAACACAGAGCCCGCACTGAACACAGGGCCCGCGCTGAACACAGGGCCCGCGCTGAACACAGGGCCCGCGCTGAACACAGGGCCCGCGCTGAACACAGGGCCCGCGCTGAACACAGGGCGCGTGCTGAACACAGGGCCCACACTGAACACAGGGCCCGCACTGAGCTCAGGGCCCGCACTGAACACAGGGCCCTCACTGAGCACAGGACCCGCACTGAACACAGGACCCGCACTGAACACAGGGCCCGCACTGAACACAGGGCCCGCACTGAACACAGGGTCCCCATTGAGCACAGGGCCAGCACTGAACACAGGGCCCGCACTCGACACAGGGCCCGCACTGAGCACAGGGCTCGCACTGAGCACAGGGCCCGCACTGAACACAGGGCCCGCACTGAACACAGAGCCCGCACTGAGCACAGGGCCAGCACTGAACACAGGGACCGCACTGAGCACAGGGCCCGCACTGAACACAGGATCCGCACTGAGCACAGGGCCCGCACTGAACACAGGGCCCGCGCTGAACACAGGGCCCGCGCTGAACACAGGGCCCGCGCTGAACACAGGGCCCGCGCTGAACACAGGGCCCGCGCTGAACACAGGGCGCGTGCTGAACACAGGGCCCACACTGAACACAGGGCCCGCACTGAGCACAGGGCCAACACTGAACACAGGGCCCTCACTGAGCACAGGACCCGCACTGAACACAGGACCCGCACTGAACACAGGGCCCGCACTGAACACAGGGCCCGCACTGAACACAGGGTCCCCATTGAGCACAGGGCCAGCACTGAACACAGGGCCCGCACTCGACACAGGGCCCGCACTGAGCACAGGGCTCGCACTGAGCACAGGGCCCGCACTGAACACAGGGCCCGCACTGAACACAGAGCCCGCACTGAGCACAGGGCCAGCACTGAACACAGGGACCGCACTGAGCACAGGGCCCGCACTGAACACAGGATCCGCACTGAACACAGGGCCCCCACAGAACACAGAGCCCGCACTGAGCACAGGGCCCGCACTGAACACAGGGCCCGCAATGAACACAGGGCCTAGACTGAACACAGGGCCCGCACTGAGCACAGGGCCTTCACTGAACACAGGATCCGCACTGAAGACAGGGCCCGCACTGAACACAGGGCCCGCACTGAACACAGGGCCCGCACTGAACACAGGGCCCGTACTGAACACAGGGCCCGCACTGAACACAGGATCCGCACTGAACACAGGGCCCGCACTGAACACAGGGCTCGCACTGAACACATGGCCCTCACTGAACACAGGGCCCGCACTGAACAAAGGGCCCGCACTGAACACAGGGCCCGCACTGAACACAGGGCCCCCACTGAACACAGGGCCCGTACTGAACACAGGGCCCGCACTGAACACAGGATCCGCACTGAACACAGGGCCCGCACTGAACACAGGGCTCGCACTGAACACATGGCCCTCACTGAACACAGGGCCCGCACTGAACAAAGGGCCCGCACTGAACACAGGGCCCGCACTGAACACAGGGCCCCCACTGAACACAGGGCCCGCACTGAACACAGGGCCCTCTCTAAACACAGGGCTCAGACTGAACACAGGGCCCGCACTGAACACAGGGCCCGCACTGAACACAGGGCCCGCACTGAACACAGAGCCCGCACTGAACACAGGGCCCACACTGAACACAGAGCCCGCACTGAACACAGGGCCCACACTGAACACAGGGCCCGCACTGAACACAGGGCCCCGACAGAACACAGGGTCCGCACTGAACACAGAGCCCGCACTGAACACAGGGCCCGCACTGAACACAGGGCCCGCATTGAGCTCAGGGCCCGCACTGAACACAGGGTCCGCACTGAGCACAGGGCCTAGATTGAACACTTGGCCCGCACTGAACACAGGGCCCTCACTGAACACAGGGCCCGCACTGAACACAGGGCCCGCACTGAACACAGGGCCCGCACTGAACACAGGGTCTGCACTGAACACAGGGCCCGCACTGAGCACAGGGACCGCACTGAACACAGGGCCAGCACTGAACACAGGGCCCGCACTGAACACAGAGCCCGCACTGAACACAGGGCCAGCACTGAACACAGGGCTCAGACTGAACACAGGGCCCGCACTGAACAAAGGGCCCGCATTGAACACAGGGCTCAGACTGAACACAGGGCCTACACTGAACACAGGGCCCGCACTGAACACAGGGACCGCACTGAACACAGGGTCTGCACTGAACACAGGGCCCGCACTGAGCACAGGGACCGCACTGAACACAGGGCCCACACTGAACACAGGGTCCGCACTGAACACAGGGCCCACACTGAGCACAGGGACCGCACTGAACACAGGGCCCGCACTGAGCACAGGGACCGCACTGAACACAGGGCCCGCACTGAACACAGGGCCCGCACTGAACACAGGGCTCAGACTGAACACAGGGCCCGCACTGAGCACAGGGCCCACTCTGAACACAGGGCCCCCACTGAACACAGGGCTCAGACTGAACACAGAGCCCGCACTGAACACAGGGTCCGCATTGAACACAGGGCTCAGACTGAACACAGGGCCCGCACTGAACACAGGGCCCGCACTGAACACAGGGCTCAGACTGAACACAGGGCCCGCACTGAACACAGGGCCCGCACTGAACACAGGGCCCGCACTGAACACAGGGCCCGCACTGAACACAGAGCCCGCACTGAACACAGGGCCCACACTGAACACAGAGCCCGCACTGAACACAGGGCCCGCACTGAACACAGGGCCCGCACTGAACACAGGGCCCCGACAGAACACAGGGTCCGCACTGAACACAGAGCCCGCACTGAACACAGGGCCCGCACTGAACACAGGGCCCGCATTGAGCTCAGGGCCCGCACTGAACACAGGGCCCGCACTGAACACAGGGCCCGCACTGAACACAGCGTCACACTGAACACAGGGCCCGCACTCAACACAGTGCCCCCACTCAACTCAAGGCCCGCACTGAACACTTGGCCCGCACTGAACACTTGGCCCGCACTGAACACAGGGCCCGCACTGAACACAGGGCCCGCACTGAACACAGGGCCCGCACTGAACACAGGGCCCGCACTGAGCACAGGGCCCGCACTGAACACAGGGCCCGCGCTGAACACAGGGCCCGCGCTGAACACAGGGCCCGCGCTGAACACAGGGCCCGCGCTGAACACAGGGCCCGCGCTGAACACAGGGCGCGTGCTGAACACAGGGCCCACACTGAACACAGGGCCCGCACTGAGCACAGGGCCAACACTGAACACAGGGCCCTCACTGAGCACAGGACCCGCACTGAACACAGGACCCGCACTGAACACAGGGCCCGCACTGAACACAGGGCCCGCACTGAACACAGGGTCCCCATTGAGCACAGGGCCAGCACTGAACACAGGGCCCGCACTCGACACAGGGCCCGCACTGAGCACAGGGCTCGCACTGAGCACAGGGCCCGCACTGAACACAGGGCCCGCACTGAACACAGAGCCCGCACTGAGCACAGGGCCAGCACTGAACACAGGGACCGCACTGAGCACAGGGCCCGCACTGAACACAGGATCCGCACTGAGCACAGGGCCCGCACTGAACACAGGGCCCGCGCTGAACACAGGGCCCGCGCTGAACACAGGGCCCGCGCTGAACACAGGGCCCGCGCTGAACACAGGGCGCGTGCTGAACACAGGGCCCACACTGAACACAGGGCCCGCACTGAGCACAGGGCCAACACTGAACACAGGGCCCTCACTGAGCACAGGACCCGCACTGAACACAGGACCCGCACTGAACACAGGGCCCGCACTGAACACAGGGCCCGCACTGAACACAGGGTCCCCATTGAGCACAGGGCCAGCACTGAACACAGGGCCCGCACTCGACACAGGGCCCGCACTGAGCACAGGGCTCGCACTGAGCACAGGGCCCGCACTGAACACAGGGCCCGCACTGAACACAGAGCCCGCACTGAGCACAGGGCCAGCACTGAACACAGGGACCGCACTGAGCACAGGGCCCGCACTGAACACAGGATCCGCACTGAACACAGGGCCCCCACAGAACACAGAGCCCGCACTGAGCACAGGGCCCGCACTGAACACAGGGCCCGCAATGAACACAGGGCCTAGACTGAACACAGGGCCCGCACTGAGCACAGGGCCTTCACTGAACACAGGATCCGCACTGAAGACAGGGCCCGCACTGAACACAGGGCCCGCACTGAACACAGGGCCCGCACTGAACACAGGGCCCGTACTGAACACAGGGCCCGCACTGAACACAGGATCCGCACTGAACACAGGGCCCGCACTGAACACAGGGCTCGCACTGAACACATGGCCCTCACTGAACACAGGGCCCGCACTGAACAAAGGGCCCGCACTGAACACAGGGCCCGCACTGAACACAGGGCCCCCACTGAACACAGGGCCCGTACTGAACACAGGGCCCGCACTGAACACAGGATCCGCACTGAACACAGGGCCCGCACTGAACACAGGGCTCGCACTGAACACATGGCCCTCACTGAACACAGGGCCCGCACTGAACAAAGGGCCCGCACTGAACACAGGGCCCGCACTGAACACAGGGCCCCCACTGAACACAGGGCCCGCACTGAACACAGGGCCCTCTCTAAACACAGGGCTCAGACTGAACACAGGGCCCGCACTGAACACAGGGCCCGCACTGAACACAGGGCCCGCACTGAACACAGAGCCCGCACTGAACACAGGGCCCACACTGAACACAGAGCCCGCACTGAACACAGGGCCCACACTGAACACAGGGCCCGCATTGAGCTCAGGGCCCGCACTGAACACAGGGTCCGCACTGAGCACAGGGCCTAGATTGAACACTTGGCCCGCACTGAACACAGGGCCCTCACTGAACACAGGGCCCGCACTGAACACAGGGCCCGCACTGAACACAGGGCCCACACTGAACACAGGGCCTAGAATGAACACTTGGCCCGCACTGAACACAGGGCCCTCACTGAACACAGGGCCCGCACTGAACACAGGGACTGCACTGAACACAGGGCCCGCACTGAACACAGGGACCGCACTGAACACAGGGCCCGCACTGAGCACAGGGCCCGCACTAAGCACAGGGCCCGCACTGAGCACAGGGCCCGCACTGAGCACAGAGCCCGCACTGAGCACAGGGCCCGCACTGAACACAGGGCCTAGACTGAACACAGGGCCCGCACTGAACACAGGGCCCGCACTGAACACAGGGCCTAGACTGAACACAGGGCCCGCACTGAACACAGGGCCCGCACTGAACACAGGGCCTAGACTGAACACAGGGCCCGCACTGAACACAGGGCCGAGACTGAACACAGGGCCTAGATTGAACACTTGGCCCGCACTGAACGCAGGGTCTGCACTGAACACAGGGCCAGCACTGAACACAGGGCCCGCACTGAACACAGGGACCTCACTGAGCAAAGGGCCTAGACTGAACACAGGGCCCACACTGAACACAGGTCCTAGATTGAACACAGGGCCCACACTGAACACAGGTCCTAGACTGAACACAGGGCCCTCACTGAACACAGGGCCCGCACTGAACACAGGGCCCACACTGAACACAGGTCCTAGATTGAACACAGGGCCTCCACTGAACACAGGGCCCGCACTGAACACAGCTGGGTTGGGCCAGGAGATACGGGGTGGTTCAGTCCGGAGGATACGAGTTGGATCACCTTTATCTCTCTCCCTCTGCTGGTGTCTCTCTCTATCACTCACTGTACTCAGTCTCACCTTTATCTCTCTCCCTCTGCTGGTATCTCTCTCTATCACTCACTGTACTCAGTCTTGTAAGGGATTCTGACCCTGCGTGTCTCGCAGCCTGTGAGATTCACGCGGCTCTGTGCAGCCTGTATGTCAGTGCGGGTCTAGGCCTTGTTGCCTGTTCTGGTCTCCAGCCAGTCTGGGAACACTAGACACACCTGTGAGTGGTTCGAATCACTCGCCCTTACGGTTCTAGACACTGGACTTAGATGCGAGAGCAGTAATGGAGATGAAACTCATGTAGACTCGGTTGAATGGTACGAAATGGAAAATCTTTATTGCATGATACTTAAGATTATGAAATACATGTCATAAGCACAGATTAATGACAGTACAATCTTACAAGCAGTTATATAGTCGATCTTAGGGAAATGAGGAACGAACGGCACATAGTAAATAGGGGCACACATTACAAATATCCTTAATCCTTAAACCCTCCCCTATCAATATCTGTCCTAACTAGATTCGTAGGATTTCGAGACTCATGCTCACCACTCGTGATAACTCGGAGAAATTCCGAATAGCTGATCGGATGTTTTTCACCGCAGCGCCCACGTGTCGGTCAGGAGATCTCCTGGTCCCACTTGTTTACTTGCTTCTCCTGCTGCTCCGGCTAGCAGGCTGGACCATCTGCTGTGATGAAGACCTGTGTTGGTTGGTTTAACAGGTACTTTTCCGAGCACAGTTCAGTTAATATCATCGATGTGATATGTTCTTTGCAAGTTCGAAGAAGTCTTCCTGGCAAGGAAAACTTGGCTATTCGACCTACAGGCGCGGTCGGGATTTACTGACCGTGGCGATGAATATGGTCTTCCTCTCTTCTCATCTCATCTCATCTCATCTCATCTCATCTCGGGCCTTTGGTTCCGCTGCCAGTTACCAACATAGGTCTTCGTTACGCGACACGAGGTAGATCCGAACGGATCAGAAAGTTCAACAGTCCTTTTCAAAGAGTCAACAGGCAAGCAGGAGCCCGACTACGAGTACACAGGAGCAGCCACGAGGTTACGAATAAGAGCACAGGATAAGAGCACAGGAGCAGCCACGATGATAAGAGTCGATCGGATAAGAGAAGGATGGACGGTTTGGAGCCTGCAATTATAGTGCAAAATCTTCCGTTTCCCGCCCAACCTTAATGTCCATTCTTTTGTTTAGGGTCTGGCGCTCAAATGTCTTGTATGGGTGATCTCCGTTCTTAATGGGTTTCGGGGCTACTCGTAAATGTCTGAGTACCTGTTAATATTTCTCCCATTGTTAAATCGGTCGGTGTTCTCCCTGGAGGGGTCTTGGGGCTTCCAAGTGTTTTGTATAACTACCTGCTAACGGCTCTCTCATCGTAGAGTCGTTGGGATTTTACATATTAATGTCTTTTGGATGGGCCCTTGATTACTCGGTACAATAGCTTTCATTTGTACCTGGGAGACCGATTTCAGTATTTATGTGTATACTGCAAACCCATAATGTCTCGTGTATTATCTTCACTGTGCTGAATCTTAATCGATCTTGCACAAATGTTTATTGGAACGCCATCTTGTCTGCCTGTTGAAAAGTCTAGAATGTTCTGTCACGAGGTGCGGCGGCCATTTTACAGGCTGCTTGTGTCCACTTTAAACCTGGCAGCATTCTACTGAAATAAAAGCTGTTTGAACGAAACTCTGTGTTTTCTCCTTATTAATAAAATCGCGATATATTGCGAATTCTACAGTCTCACCTTTATCTCTCTCCCTCTGCTGGTGTCTCTCTGTATCACTCACAGTACTCAGTCTCACCTTTATCTCTCTCCCTCTGCTGGTGTCTCTCTATCACTCACAGTACTCAGTCTCACCTTTATCTATCTCCCTCTGCTGGTGTCTCTCTGTATCACTCACAGTACTCAGTCTCACCTTTATCTAAAATAACAACAGTAAACACGGGAAAAACTCAGCAGGCCAGGCAGCATCCGTGGAGAGAGAAACAGAGTTAACGTTTTAGGTCGAAGACCTTTCGTCAGAACTGGAAATAGCAGGAAATGAAATAGATTTAAAGCAAGGATAAAGCTGGGAAAAGGGGGAGGGGATGAAAGAACAAAAGGAGAGATGAAGAGACATTGAGAGACATTAAGAGATATGCAAGGCTAGAGGTGGTGTTAATGTGACAGGTTGAGGCTAAAAGAAGTGTGAAATGCACTGGCAGAATGAAGGACATCTGCCAGCTTCTAGGAGGAAACAAAAAGGGGGGGGGGGGCAAACCAAAGGGTGGATGAAAAAATAAAATATAAATGTGATTGGAGCTGAGGTTATGATCTAAAATTGTTGAACTCGATATTGAGTCCAGAGGGCTGTAGAGTGCCTAAAGGAAAGATGAGGTGCTGTTCCTCGAGCTTACGTTGCGCTTCCGTGGAACACTTTAAGAGGCCGAGGACGGTGAGGTCAGAGTGGGAGTGAAGCGGAGAATTAAAGTGACAAGCGACCGGGAGCTCGGGCTCACCCTTACAGACTGAACGGAGGTGTTCCGCAAAGCGGTCACCCAATCTGCGTTTGGTCTCCCCAATGTAGAGGAGACCACATCGTGAGCAGCGAATACAGTATACTAGATTGCAGGAAGTACAAGTAAATCGCTGTTTCACCTGGAAGGGGTGTTTGGGGCCCTGGACAGTGGGAAGAGGAGAGGTATAAGGGCATGTGTTGCATCTCCTGCGCGTGCACGGGAAGGTGCCGGGCGAGGGGAAGGGGTGCTGGGGGTGATTGAGGAGTGGACTAGGGTGTCGCGGAGGGAGCGGTCCCTGCGGAATGCTGAAAGGGGAGGTGAGGGGAAGATGTGTTTGGTGGTGGGATCACGCTGGAGGTGGCGGAAATGGCGGAGGATGATCCGTTGAATGTGGAGGCTGGTGGGGTGAAAGGTGAGGACAAGGGGAACCCTATCGTGGTTCCGGGAGGGAGGGGCCGGGGTGAGGGCAGAAGTGCGGGAGATAGAACGGACACGGTCGAGGGCCGTGTCGACCACGGTAGAGGGGAATCCTCGGTTGAGGAAAAAGGAAGACATGTCGGAAGCACTTTATCTATCACCTTTATCTATCTCCCTCTGCCGGTGTCTCTGTATCACTCACTGTACTCAGTCTCACCTTTATCTCTCTCCCACGATAGAGTTCCCCTTGTCCTCACCTTTCACCCCACCAGCCTCCACATTCAACGGATCATCCTCCGCCATTTCCGCCACTTCCAGCGTGATCCCACCACCAAACGCATCTTCCCCTCACCTCCCCTTTCAGCATTCCGAAGGGACCGCTCCCTCCGCGACACCCCAGTCCACTCCTCTATCACCCCCAGCACCCCTTCCCCTTCGCCCGGCACCTTCCCGTGCAAGCGCAGGAGATGCAACACCTGCCCTTTTACCTCCTCCCTTCCCACTGTCCAGGGCCCCAAACACTCCTTCCACGTGAAACAGCGATTTACTTGTACTTCTTGCGATTTAGTATACTGTATTCACTGCTCACGATGTGGTCTCCTCTACATTGGGGAGACCAAACGCAGATTGGGTGACCGCTTTGTGGAACACCGCCGTTCAGTCCGTAAGGGTGAGCCCGAGCTTCCGGTCGCCTGTCACTTTAATTCTCCGCTCCACTCCCACTCAGACCTCACCGTCCTCGGCCTCTTACACTGTTCCAATGAAGCTCAACGTAAGCTCGAGGAACAGCACCTCATCCTTCGATTAGGCACTTTACAGCCTTCTGGACTCAACATCGAGTTCAACATTTTCAGACCATAACCTCTGCCCCAATCTTGTTTTTCTCTCTCTCACATGGCAGCTGTCGATAATTCTGCCATTTACACTTCATCTAGAGTCATCTTTTGTTTCTTAACTTGTCCCATTATCATCTCCTTTTGCCTCGCACCATCATCCCTTTTGTCTCTTAATCTCTCCTGCCTTCCATCCTATCACAGACCTACCCTTTTGTTCTTTCCTCCCCTCCTCCCTTTCGCCCCTACACTTACTTAAAAACCTGTTCCATCTCCAGCTTTTCCCTGTTCTGATGAAGGGTCATCGACCCGAAATGCTAACTGAAAGAAATTAGTATTAGTAAAAAAAGTACTGGAGAAATTAATTGGACTGAAAGCTGATAAATCCCCTGGACCTGATGGCCTACATCCTAGGGTTTTGAAAGAGTTGGCTACAGAGATAGTGGATGCATTGGTTGTCATTTTCCAAAATTCCATAGATTCTGGAATGGTTCCCACGGATTGGAAGGTAACAAATGTAACCCGACTATTTAAGAAAGGAGGGAGAGAGAAAACGGGGAACTACAGACCAGTTAGCCTGACATCAGTAGTAGGGAAAATGCTAGAATCTATTATTAAGGATGTGGTAACAGGGCACTTAGAAAATAATAATAGGATTGGGCAGAGTCAACACGGATTTATGAAAGGGAAATCGTGTTTGACAAATCCGTTAGAGTTTTTTGAGGTTATAACGAGCAGAATAGATAAGGTGGAATCGGTGGATTTGGTGTATTTGGATTTTCAGAAGGCATTCGATAAGGTGCCACACAAGAGGTTATTAAACAAAATTAGGGCTCATGGGATGGGGGTAATATACTAGCATGAACTGAGGATTGGTTAAGGACAGAAAACAGAGAGTAGGAATAAACGGGTCATTTTCGGGTTGGCAGGCTGTAACTAGTGGGGTACCGCAAGGATCAGTGCTTGGGCCTCAGCTATTCACAATCTACATCAATGATTTGAATGAGGGGACCAAATGTAATATATCCAAGTTTGCTGCTGATACAAAGCTGGGTGGGAATGTAAGTTGTGAGGAGGATGCAAGGAGGCTTCAAGGGGATATAGACAGGCTAAGTGAGTGGGCAAGAACATGGCAAATGGAATATAATGTGGAGAAATGTGAAGTTATCCACTTCGGTAGGAAAAAAAGAAAAGCAGAGTATTTTTTGAATGGTGAGAGATTGGGAAATGTTGGTGTTCAGAGGGACCTGGGTGTCCTTGTACACGAATCACTGAAAGTTAACATGCAGGTACAGCAAGCAATTAGGAAAGCAAATGGTATGTTGGCCTTTGTTACAAGAGGATTTGAGTATAGGAGTAAAGACGTCTTATTGCAATTATAAAGGGCCCTGGTGAGACCACACCTGGAGTACTGTGTACAGTTTTGGTCTCCTTACCTAAGGAAGGATATACTTGCCATAGAGGGAGTGCAATGAAGGTTCACCAGACTGATTCCTGGGATGGGGGGATTGTCCTATGGGGAGAGATTGAGTAGACTAGGCCTATACTCTCTGGAGTTTAGAAGAATGAGAGGTGATCTCATTGAAACATACAAAATTCTTACAGGGCTTGACAGGGTAGATGCAGGGAGGATGTTTCCCCTGGCTGGGGAGCCTAGAACCAGGGGTCACAGTCTCAGAATAAGGGGTCGGCCATTTAGGACTGAGATGAGGAGAAATTTCTTCACTCAGAGGGTGGCGAATCTTTGGAATTCTCTACACCAGCGGGCTGTGGAGGCTCAGTTGTTGAGAATATTCAAGACAGAGATCGATAGATTTTTGAAAAATAAGGGCATCAGGGGATATAGAGATAGTGCAGGAAAGTGGAGATGAGGTAGAAGATTAGCCATGATCTTAGTGAATGGCGGAGCAGGCTCGAGGGGCTGAATGGCCTACTCCTGCTCCTATTTCTTAGGTTCTTATGTTCTTATGTATCTAACCCGTGCTGTACCTGCCCTGGGAGTGATTGATGGGACAGTGTAGAGGGAGCTTTACTCTGTATATAACCCGTGCTGTACCTGCCCTGGGAGTAATGGATGGGACAGTGTAGAGGGAGCTTTACTCTGTATCTAACCCATACTGTACCTGCCCTGGGAGTGATTGATGGGACAGTGTAGAGGAAGCTTTACTCTGTATCTAACCCGTGCTGTACCTGCCCTGGGAGTGTTTGATGGTCATGATGCGGAGATGCCGGTGTTGGACTGGGGTGGACAAAATTGAGAGGTCGCACAACACCAGGTTATAGTCCAACAGTTTTATTTGAAATCACAAGCTTTCGGAGCTATCGATTTGCTCCTTCCTCAGGTGAAGTAAATTAGATACAGAATCTCCAAAGCATATATAGATGGAAAACAAAGCATGTGTACTTTACAATTGCAGACCAATAAATTAAATCATCCTGACTATCTGCCGAGGTGTGATAAAGTTAATTAAGTCAGCCAGGAAGGTACCACATCAAAGACATAGCAAGATACAACTGAGACAATGAGGTGTAGTCGCAGGGGTTCTAACGTGTCAAAAGCTGCCGTCTGTATGTAAAACGAAAAGCTTTAACATTTTTTTACTTTTTTACTGGGAAAATTTTTACTTTTTTACTGGGAATCACATCTGTGAACAAGCTAACGACGACTCGAGTCCGGATCACGTCATGTATCGTGACATAAACCCAAGATCCCGATTGAGACCGTCTTCATGAGTGCGGAACTTGGCTATCAGTTTCTGCTCGATGATTTTGCGTTGTCGTGTGTTTCTAAGGTTGCCTTGGAGAACGCTTACCCGCAGATCCAAGGCTGAATGTCCTTGACTGCTGAAGTGTTCCCCGACTGGGAGGTAACAATCCTGCCTGGCGATTGTTGCGCGGTGCTCGTTCATACGTTGTCTCAGTGTCTGCATGGTCTCGCCGATGTACCATGCCGCGGTGCATTCTTTCCTGCAACGTATGAGGTAGACAACGTTGGCCGAGTCACATGAGTATGTACCATGTACCTGGTGGGTAGTGTCCTCACGTGTGATGGTGGTATCTGTGTTGATGATCTGGCATGTCTTGCAGAGTTTGCCATGGCAGGGTTGTGTGGTGTCGTGGTCGCTGTTATCCTGAAAGCTGGGTAATTTGCTGCGAACGATGGTACTTCTGAGGTTAGGCGGCTGTTTGAAGGCAAGTAGTGGAGGCGTGGGGATGGCCTTAGCGAGGTGTTTGTCGTCATCGATGACATGTTGAAGGCTGCGAAGAACATGGCGTAGTTTCTCCGCTCCGGGGAAGTACTGGACGACGTAGGGTACCCTGTTGGTTGTGTCCCGTGTTTGCCTTCTGAGGAGGTCTATGCGATTTTTCGCTGTGGCCCGTCGGAACTGTCGATCGATGAGTCGAGCGTCATATCCCGTTCATACGAGGGCGTTTTTCAGCGTCCGTAGGTGTCCATCGCGTTCCTCCTCGTCTGAGCAGATCCTGTGTATTCGCAGGGCTTGTCCATAGGGGATGGCTTCTTTAACATGGTTAGGGTGGAAGCTGGAGAAGTGGAGCATCGTGAGGTTGTCCGTGGGCTTGCGGTAGAGTGAAGTGCTGAGGTGTCCGTCTTTGATGGAGATTCGTGTGTCCAGGAATGAGACTGATTCTGAGGAGTAGTCCATGGTGAGTTTGATGGTGGGATGGAACATGTTTATGTTATCGTGTAGTCTTTTCAGTGATCCTTCGCCATGGGTCCAAAGGAAGAAAATGTCGTCGATGTATCTGGTTTGATGGGACAGTGTAGAGGGAGCTTTACTCTGTATCTAAACCGTGCTGTACCTGTCCTGGGAGTGTTTGATGGGACACTGTAGAGGGAGCTTTACTCTGTATATAACCCGTGCTGTACCTGCCCTGGGAGTAATGGATGGGACAATGTAGAGGGAGCTTTACTCTGTATCTAACCCGTGCTGTACCTGCCCTGGGAGTGATTGATGGGACAGTGTAGAGGAATCTTTACTCTGTATCTAACCCGTGCTGTACCTGTCCTGGGAGTGTTTGATGGGACACTGTAGAGGGAGCTTTACTCTGTATCTAACACGTGCTGTACCTGCCCTGGGAGTGTTTGATGGGGACAGTGTAGAGGGAGCTTTACTCTGTATCTAACTTGTGCTCTACCTGCCCAGGGAGTGTTTGATGGGACAGTGTAGAGCAAGCTTTATTCTGTAACTAACCCGTGCTGTAACTGCCCTGGGAGTGTTTGATGGGACAGTGTAGAGCGAGCTTTACTCTGTATCTAACCTGTGCTGTACCTGCCCTGGGAGTGTTTGATGGAGACAGTGTAGAGGGAGATTTACTCTGTATCTAACCCGTGCTGTACCTGCCCAGGGAGTGTTTGATGGGACAGTGTAGAGGGAGCTTTACTCTGTATCTAACCCATGCTGTACCTGCCCTGTGAGTGTTTGATGGAGACTTTGTAGAGGGAGCTTTATTCTGTATCTAACCCGTGCTGTACCTGCCCTGGGAGTGTTTGATGCGACAGTGTAGAGGGAGCTTTACTCTGTATCAAACCCCGTGCTGTACCTGCCCTGTGAGTGTTTGATGGGACAGTGTAGAGGGAGCTTTACTCTGTATCTAACACGTGCTGGACCTGCCCTGTGGGTGTTTGATGGGACAGTGTAGAGGGAGCTTTACTCTATATCTAACCCGTGCTTTACCTGCCCTGGGAGTGTTTGATTTGACAGTGTAGAGGGAGCTTTACTCTGTATCTAACCCCGTGCTGTACCTGCCCTGGGAGTGTTTGATGTGACAGTGTAGAGGGAGCTTTACTCTGTATCTAGCCCGTGCTGTACCTGTCCTGGGAGTGTTTGATGGCACAGTGTAGAGGGAGCTTTACTCTGTATCTAACCCGTGCTGGACCTGCCCTGTGGGTGTTTGATGGGACAGTGTAGAGGTAGATTTACTCTGTATCTAACCCGTGCTGTACCTGTCCCGGGAGTGTTTGACGGGACAGTGTAGAGGGAGCTTTACTCTATATCTAATCCCATGCTGTACCTGCCCTGGGAGTGATGGATGGGACAGTTTAGAGGGAGTTTTACTCTATATCTAATCCCATGCTGTACCTGCCCTGGGAGTGTTTGATGGGACAGTGTAGAGGGAGCTTTACTCTGTATCTAACCCGTGCTGTACCTGCCCTGGGAATGTTTGATGGGACAGTGTAGAGGGAGTTTTACTCTTTATCTAACCCGTGCTGTACCTGCCCTGGGGGTGTTTGATGGGACAGTGTAGAGGGAGCTTTACTCTGTATCTAACCCGTGCTGTACCAGCCCTGGGAGTGATGGATGGGACAGTGTAGAGGGAGCTTTACTCTATATCTAATCTCGTGCAGTACCTGCCCTGGGAGTGGTTGATGGAACAGAGTAGAGGGAGCTTTACTCTGTATATAACCCGTGCTGTACCTGCCCTGGGAGTAATGGATGGGACAGTGTAGAGAGAGCTTTACTCTGTATCTAATCCAGTGCTGTACCAGCCCTGGGAGTGATGGATGGGATTGTGTAGAGGGAGCTTTACTCGGTATCTAACTGCGGTACCCCATTTGTCACTGCCTGCCACTCGGAAAAAGACCTATTTATTCCAACTCTTTGCTTCCTGTCTGCCAACCAGTTCTCTATCCAAGTCAGTACCTTACCCCCAATCCCATGTGCTTTAACTTTGCATGCTAATCTCTTATGCGGGACCTTATCGAAAGCCTTCTGAAAGTCCAAATACACCACATCCACTGGTTCTCCCTTATCTAGTCTACCAGTTACATCCTCAAAAAATTCCAGTAGATTAGTCATGATTTACCTTTTGTAAATCCATGTTGACTTTGTCCGATCCTGTCACTGTTTTCCAAGTGCTCTGCTGTTACATCCTTTATAATGGACTCTAGCATTTTCCCCACTACCGATGTCAGTCTATAATTCCCCGTTTTCTCTCTACCACCTTTTTTGAATAGTGGGGTAACATTAGCTACCCTCCAATCCATGGGAACTGTTCCAGAGTCTATAGAATTTTGTAAGATGACCAGCAATGCATCTACTATTTCTAGGGCCACTTCCTTAAGTACCCTAGGATGTAGATTATCAGGCCCTGGGGATTTATCTGCCATCAATCCTGTCAATTTCCCTAACACCATTTCCCTACAAATACTGATTTCATTCAGTTCCCCCCTCTCATTAGATCCTATGTTCCCCGACATCTCTGGGAGGTTATTTGTGTCCTCCTTTGTGAAGACAGAACCAAAGTATGTATTTAATTGGTCTGCCATTTCTTTGTTCCCCATTATAAATTCCCCTGATTCTGACTGCAAGGGACCTACGCTTGACTTCACCAATCTTTTTCTCTTCACATATCTATAAAAGCTTTTACAGTCAGTTTTTATGTTCCCTGCAAGCTTACTCTCATACTCTAATTTCCCCATCTTAATTAATCCCTTTGTCCTCCTTTGCTGAATCCTAAACTGCTCCCAATCCTCAGCTTTGCTGCTGTTTCTGGCCAATTTATATGTCCTCTCCGTGGATCTTATGCTATCCCTAATTTCCCTTGTTAGCCACGGTTGAGTCACCTTTTTTGTTTTATTTTTATGCCAAACAGGGATGAACAAATTCTGTACTTCATCCATGCGATCTTTAAATGTTTGCCATTGCCTATCCACCGTCAACCCTTTAAGTAACGTTCCCCAATCCATCCTAGCCAAATCGCGCCTCATACCATCGTAGATAATTGAAGAGAACTGTGAAAAGAACCAGAGGGGGAGATGATGAGAATTTGTTTTACGTAGCCAGTTGTTGTGATCTGGAACGCGCTGCCTGAAAGGGCGGTGGAAGTGGAAGACATTCAGATTGTTTCAACTCCTGTCTGACATTTTATAGAGTTCAGACCCGTGGAACAGACAACTCGAGACAAAGATTTCAGGGTGAACTATTCTTTACTTAAAATCAGCAAGAGGTTACAAGTAAGCACCAAATACAAACCGTACTCAAAACAGGAAGCAAAGAGTTGGAATAAACGGGTCTTTTTCCGAGTGGCAGGCAGTGACTAGTGGGGCACCGCAGGGATCGGTCCTTGGACCCCAGCTATTCACAATATATATTAATGATCTAGATAAGGGAACTAAATGTAATATCTCCAAGTTTGCAGCTGACACAAAGCTGGGTGGGAGTGTGTGCTGCGAGGAGGATACCGAGAAACTCCAGCATGATTTGGACAGGTTGGGTGATTGGGCAGAAGCGTGGCAGATGCAATATAACGTGGATAAATGCGAGGTTATCCACTTTGGGGTCAAAAACAGAAAGGCAGACTATTATCTGAATGGCAATAGATTGCGAGAAGGGGAAGTGCAACGAGACCTGGGTGTCCTTGTGCACCAGTCGCTGAAGGTAAGCATGCAGGTGCAGCAGGCGGTGAAGAAGGCAAATGGTATGTTGGCCTTCATAGCGAAAGGGTTTGAGTACAGGAACAGGGATGTCCTGCTGCAGTTGTACAGGGCCTTGGTGAGACCACACCTTGAGTATTGTGTGCAGTTTTTGTAGCCTTATCTGAGGAAGGATGTTCTTGCCATGGAAGGAGTTCAGCGAAGATTCACCAGGCTGATGCCTGGGATGGCAGGAATGACATATGAGGAGAGATTGGGTCGATTGGGCTTATACTCGCTGGAGTATAGAAGAATGAGAGGGGATCTCATCGAAACATATAAAATTCTGACAGGTCTGGACAAACTAGATGCAGGAAGGATGTTCCCGATGGTCGGGGAGTCCAGAACCAGGGGTCACAGTCTAAGGATAAGGGGTAAGCCATTTAGGACAGAAATGAGGAAGAATTTCTTCACCCAGAGAGTGGTGAACCTGTGGAATTCTCTACCACAGAAGGTAGTTGAGGCCAAGTCATTAAATATATTCCAGAATGAGTTAGATATATTTCTTAAAGCTAAAGGTATCAAGGGATATGGGGAGAAGGCAGGTACAGGGTACTGAGTTTGGATGATCAGCCATGATCTCATCGAATGGCGGAGCAGGCTCGAGGGGCCGAATGGCCTACTCCTGCCCCTATCTTCTATGTTTCTATGTTTCTATGTCTTCACAAAGGAGGACACAAATAACCTCACAGAGATGTCGGGGAACATAGGGTCTAATGAGAGGGAGGAACTGAATGAAATCAGTATTTGTAGGGAAATGGTATAAGGGAAATTGACGGGATTGAAGGCCGATAATCCCCAGGGCCTGATAATCTACATCCTAGGGTACTTAAGGAAGTGGCCCTAGAAATAGTAGATGCATTACTGAGTTTGGATGATCAGCCATGATCTCATCGAATGGCGGAGCAGGCTCAAGGGGCTGAATGGCCTACTCCTGCTCCTATCTTCTATGTTTCTATGTTTCTAATTCATTTACTTATTACAAGTAAGCACGCACGGATCTAAACTCATTTACTTTAAGCTCAAGTGATCATAAGCATCCACATGCGTGCTAACACCAGTGAGAGGTCAATTCAGCGATGACTAGATGGATGTCTTTAACTGGCAACTGACCAGGACGGCCATCACTGCAGCCATGAGTGGCCATTTTACAGCATCTTTACACCCCAAATCTTGGCAACTCTGCCGCAGCATTCATGACCCGAACTGTGTGAACAGCGCTGTTTTCTCTCTCTCACTTCCCGATCTGTTTTGTCATTTAGTTAACCAAGGCCAGACATTCAGAGGTTGGAGAAAGTCCTTGTTTTCACATCTGAAGGTTGTTGACTCCGCGCAACAATCGCCAGGCAGGAGTGTTCCCTCCCAGTCGGGGAACACTTCAGCAGTCAAGGACATTCAGCCTCCGATCTGCGGGTTAGCGTTCTCCAAGGCGGCCTTCGTGACACACGACAACGCAAAATCATCGAGCAGAAACTGATAGCCAAGTTCCGCACCCATGAGGACGGCCTCGACCGGGATCTTGGGTTCATGTCACGCTACATGTAACCCCACCTGACGTAGAGTCATCCAGACTCGAGTCGTCGTTGGCTTGTTCTCTCTACACAGATGCGGCCGGACCTGCTGTGATTTCCAGCAAAAAAAGTGTTTTGTTTTCCATACAGACTCCAGCATCTGCCACATTTGACCCCTTGTGACCCAACCTCATTGTCTTTGATGTAATGTTTTCCTGACTGACCTGTTTGGGCACCATCCACACCTTTGATTGCCGTGATTATCTCTCTGCCGAGGTGTGATAAAGGGCAGTTGGAAAGATTAACTGTAATCATCTGGCAGTATTCTCTGACTATATATGCTGTGCCTATATGCATCTCTTCACTTCACCTGACGAAGGAGCAGCGCTCCGAAAGCTTGTGATTTCAAATAAAGCTGTTGGACTCTAACCTGGTGTTGTGCGACTTCTCACATTTGTCCACCCCAGTCCAACACCGGCATCTCCGCCTCCTGGTTCTCCCAGAATTTTCAAGACCTTGGCCCATATTTTCTGATGCCTACAAGTGGGTATGGGTTGCGTACCCACACGTCAGGACGTCAGAAATGCCGGTTTCAGGCATGCCAAGCGCACGCGCTGAAAACCAGCATTTCCGCTCTGTCAAGAATCCTCTCGACAGATCCTCCACCTGCCCTGGAGAAAGGCCTCTGCGGGGGGGGAAGAGCTCCACTTCCTGCACGACCTCCGCCCGCTGAAATCTTACGCCTGGTAAGGCCTGCTTTTACAAGCGCAAGAGATTAGAAAAAGTTAAAAAAAAATTAAGTTTCTCCTTAAAATATTTAATTTAATGTTATTTTAACTCATTTTAAAAACGAGATGGTTTTTAAAAAAATTATTTCACGTTTAAATGTCTTTTATCAGTGATCCCCATTCATATTTTTTTGACAGTTCTATCTGTCAAAAGTATGAAGGGAGATTCCCTTCTTTCATTGGCTCCCCATGGCCCACGTGATCCCAGGGACGCTTGCGATCCACGTGCGCCCCTGGGACACCTGGGCCCTGCGCATTTCCACTGTGGAGAGGCCCAGGAGCAGATGTGTCCGGACCACGGGAGCCCTGGAGTAAGGGCGTAGATGTTTTTCCGATAGGGGACATCTGCACGCAGGAAGCCTCCTATCGGAAATTCAGGGCCCTTATCTTTTGGAAAAAAACAGCTTGAAAGCACATCACTTATTTTACAAATGTTTAGCAAAGAAGTCTCTTGCCCTCCAAGCTTGTCGGTACATTTGCGCACTTTTAAATTCAGTCTAGTTTACCACGAACGGTATATTCTTACATGTTACATCAAACACTCCCAGGGCAGGTACAGCACATGTTAGATACAGAGTAAAGCTCCCTCTACACTGTCCCATCAAACACTCCCAGGTCTGGTACAGCACAGTGTTAGATACAGAGTAAAGCTCCCTCTACACTGCCCCATCAAACTCTCCCAGGGCAGGTACAGCTCGTGTTAGATACAGAGTAAAGCTCCCTCTACACTGTCTCATCAAACACTCCCAGGTCTGGTACAGCACAGTGTTAGATACAGAGTAAAGCTCCCTCTACACTGTTCCATCAAAACACTCCCAGTGCAGGTACAGCACGGGGTTAGATTCAGAATGAAGCTCCCTCTACACTGTCCCATCAAACACTCCCAGGGCAGGTACAGCACGGGTTAGATACAGAGTAAAGCTCCCTCTACAATGTCCCATCAAACACTCCCAGGGCAGGTACAGCACGGGTTACATACAGACTAAAGCTCCATCTACACTGTCCCATCAAACACTCCCAGGACAGATACAGCACGGGGTAGATACAGAGTAAAGCTCCCTCTGCACTGTCCCATCAAACACTCCCAGAGCAGGTACAGCACGGGTTAAATACAGAGTAAAGCTCCCTCTGCACTGTCCCATCAAACACTCCCAGGGCAGGTACAGCACGGGTTAGATACAGAGTAAAGCTCCCTCTGCACTGTCCCATCAAACACTCCCAGGGCAGGTACAGCACGGGTTAGATACAGAGTAAAGCTCCCTCTACACTGTCCCATCAAACACTCCCAGGGCAGGTACAGCATGGGTTAGATACAGAGTAAAGCACCCTCTACACTGTCCCATCAAACACTCCCAGGGCAGGTACAGCACGGGTTAGATACAGAGTAAAGCTCCCTCTGCACTGTCCCCATCAAATTCTGCTTTTATTTGGAATGTATTAATTTATTTCCTTAATTTTTTTTTCAATTAGTTGTTTTCAGATGAGGGTTTTGGAGTGGTGAGATCTGAATCTCTTTGTTCTGGTAATGGAGATGGGTCTCATTCACAAGCCCCAACCCTGGTGCTGAATCTCTGAGACTCTTTTTATGAATGGAGGCAAGCTGGGGGGGGGTTCCCTTTTACGTCACCTGAAACCCATCTATCAGTGTGGAATGTGAGGGTCTTTCTCAACTCGCAGCTGCAGGGGTGAGAGGGAAATAAATAAAAATCGCAGTTGCAAGGCCTTCATACTTCAACTATATTTTCGTACAGCTGCACTCACCTGAAGAAGTTTTATGAGCAAAGCAACTCTTAGGAATTAATTTTTTGTTGAAAAACTGAATTAAATCATTCAAATTTGGAATATACTCCCCTACATATTTTGTGGATCAGTCCTATTCCGCTTCACCATGGCCTGTTCTATTCTGAATAGAGGAGGGGGGTTGATAAGCTGTAATTTAAAAAAATGGAAATCATTACAGCTGCCAAGTCAGCATTTGATACAACCTTTACTGATCAATAAAAATGCCTCTAGCCCAAATTCGATATACTCTAATATAAACGGCGTGTACCAAGATTATAACAACATTCAGAATGGTGCACCCCTATTGCTCGTAAATGTTGAAGTCCACTGATGTGGACAGGTCCATTTGAACAGAGGGGGGACTCGGCTGCCAAGTCATTTAAAATACAACCAGAATGCGAAAGGACGGGTAGATGCAATTAAATGAACAGGTTGAAATAAGTAAGTGTACACAATGTGGGCTGATGAGTGGAAAGCTGTGAGTTTCTAGAGTTGATTGGGTGAGTCAGTGAGTATGACGCCCTCCTCTAAATGAAGCTGGAATGGCAGCGTCGGCTGGTCAGGTGGTGTGTTGGGGAAGGCGCGCTGCGATTGGCCGTCCCGAGGAGGCGGACGGTGATTGGCCGAGGCTGGGCCGAGGCGGGCTGTTGATTGGGCCCCGAGGCTGGGCCGTTGATTGGGCTCCGAAGCTGGGACCCAGGTTTGGGCTGCCATTGGCCGAACCCGAGGAGGCGGGTTGTGATTGGGCCCCGAGGCTGGGCCCAGGCGAGCTGTGATTGGCCGCCTTCCGAGGAGGCGGGCTGTGATTGGGCCCCGAGACTGGGCCCAGGCTGCTCGGCCTGAGTCATCCAGAGGCCGGCGGTGGGAGAGAGGCTGCAGCTGCGCGGCTGGGCAGGTGGCGCAGGGACATTGAGGGCGGAACACAGCAACAGAGAGCGAGAGTGAAGAAGAAGGAGGAGGAGGGACCCAGCCCAGACCTGTTGCCAGGGGCAACCCCCGAGTGACCGCTCCCTCTCCCGTAACCTCTCACCCCCCAGTGACCTCTCACCCCCTCCCAAGCCTTGCCTCTTGCTGTGGATTCAGAGGGAGGAACTCCTGGATTCAGAGGGAAGTGAATCCTCAATTTTGAGATAATCCAGGATTTGGAGGAAGAAAATCCTGCTTTTTGAGACTATCCTGGATTTAGAGGGTGCAAATCCTGCTTTTTGAGATTATCCTGGATTTAGAGGGTGCGAATCCTGAATTTTGAGACTTTCCAGGATTTAGAGGGTGCGAATCCTGAATTTTGAGACTTTCCAGGATTTAGAGGGCGCGAATCCTGAATTTTGAGACTTTCCAGGGTTCAGAGGGAGCGAATCCTAATTTTTGAGTTAGTTCTGGATTGCGAAGGAAGTGAATCCCGGTTTTTGAGACTGTCCTGGATTTAGGCGGAGCGAATCCTGATTTTTGTGAGACTCTCCTGGATTTCGAGAAGAAGATTTTGTGAGGGAGTCCTGGATTCGGAGAGTCCTGATTTCGAGAGGCAGAGAAGGCCAATTTAAAAAAGAAAAAACCCTTTGATTCCCTTTTTTAAGGTTTTCTTTCATTAAAGGAAATAAGGTTTTCAATCAGATCAGGATGTGTGGGGATGGCGTTGGATGAGTGACAGAGCTGTTGGAGGTTTATTTTAAGACCCGCGCTGTTCAGTTCGTGTTGCTGCAGCCTTTCAGTCATAACCACCCCAGCCACACCATCCCCTAATTCATTTGAGAGTGGGAGCCAGAGACTGTGGGTCACTTTTGGCAGCTGCCTCCCCTTCCCATCGTAGGGCGAAGCCTTGAGGGATCTTGAGGTTGTCTTCTCTATCTCTGTGCCTTTCCCCCCCCCTAGTCGTCTCTGGGTTTGCGAACGGACCGCTTTCGTTGGCGAGGGATCTGCTCCTGGATATAGCGACACCGTGCGACCGACTGCGATGTCAGTCCGACATCAGGTATTGTGCAGTTTAAACAATTTAAACGCGAATTCCCCAGCGACTCGGCATTGCTTGCCACAGTGTCGGCCAGTGGCTCAGTGGGTAGCATTCTCGCCTCTGAGTCAGAAGGTTGTGGGTTCACAGTCCCCACTCCAGGGACTTGAGCACATAAAGCTAGGCTGACGCTCCCAGCGCAGTGCCGAGGGAGTGCTGCACTGTCGGAGGTGCCGTCTTTCGGATGAGACGTTAAACCGTCTGCTCCCTCAGGTGAATGTAAAAGATCCCATGACACTATTTCGAAGAAGAGCAAGGGGAGGTCTTCCCGGTCTCCTGGGGCCAATATCTCGGTAAACATCAGTAAAAAAACAGATTGTCTGGTCATTATCACATTGCTGCTTGTGGGAGCTTGCTGTGCGCACATTGGCTGCCGTGTTTCCTACATTACAACAGTGACTACAATTCACAAGTACTTCATTGGCTGTAAAGCTTTGGGATGTCCTGAAAAGCAAGTCTTTTTATGGAATCGCACAGCACAGAAGGAGGCCATTCGGCCCATCGTGCCTGTGCCGGCTCTTTTGAAAGAGCTCTCCAATTAGTCCCACACTCCCCCCCCCCCCCCCTCCCCCCCCCCCCCCACTGCCCTTTCCCCATAGCCCTGCAAATTTTCTCCCTTCAAGTATTTATCCAATTCCCTTTTGAAAGTTATTGTTGAATCTGCCTCCACCGCCCTTTCAGGCAGCACATTCCAGATCACAACAACTCGCTGCGTGAAACAAATCTCTCCTCATCTCCCCCTCTGGTTCTTTTGCCGATTATCTTCAATCTGAGTCCTCTGGTTACCCACCCTCCTCCCACTGGAAACAGTTTCTCCTTATTAACTCTATCTAAACCCCTCATGATTTTGAACACCTCGATTAAATCTCCCCTTAACCTTCTCTGCTCTAAGGAGATCAATCCCAGCTTCTCCAGTCTCGCCACATAACTGAAGTCCCTCATCCCTGGTACCATTCTGGTCAATCTCCCCTTAACCTTCACTGGTCTAAGGAGAACAGTCCCAGCTTCTCCAGTCTCTCCACGTAACTGAAGTCCCTCATCCCTGGAACCATTCTGGTCAATCTCCCCTTAACCTTAAACATAGAAGATAGGAGCAGGAGTAGGCCATTCGGCCCCTCGAGCCTGTTCCGCCATTTAATGAGATCATGGCTGATCATTCAAATTCAGTACCCTGTCCCTGCCTTTTCCCCGTATCCCTTGATCCCTTTCGCCTTAAGAAATATATCTATCTCCTTCTTGAATATGTTTAATGAATTGGCCTCAACTGTCTTCTGTGGTAGAGAATTCCACAGGTTCACCACTCTCTGGGTGAAGAAAGTCCTCCTCATCTCCGTCCTAAATGGCTTACCCCTTATCCTTAGACTGTGACCCCTGGTTCTGGACTCCCCCGCCATCGGGAACAGCCTTCCTGCATCTAGTCTGTCTAAGTCCTGTTAGAATTTTATAAGTTTCAATGAGATCTCCTCTCATTCTTCTAAACTCTAGTGAATACAGGCCTAATCGACCCAATCTATCCTCATAGGACAGTCCTGCCATCCCAGGAACCAGTCTGGTGAACCTTAGTTGCACTCCCTCTGTGGCAAGTATATCCTTTCTTAGGTAAGGAGACCAAAACTGCACACAGTACTCCAGGTGTGGTCTCACCAAGGCCCTGTATAACTGTAGTAAGACATCCTTGCTCCTGTACTCAAACCCTCTTGCAATGAAGGCCAACATACCATTTGCCTTCCTAACTGCTTGCTGCACCTGCATGTTTGCTTTCAGTGACTGGTGTACAAGGACACCCAGGTCCCTTTGTACATCAACATTTCCCAATCGAGCACCATTTAAATAATACTCTGCCTTTCTGTTTTTCCTACCAAAGTGGATAACTTCACATTTATCCACGTTAAACTGCATCTGCCATGTATTTGCCCACTCGCTCAACTTGAAAGAAGGACTTGCATTTCTGTAGCGCCTTTCACGACCACCGGACGTCTCCAAGCGCTTCACAGCCAATGAAGTAGTTTTTGGGGTGTGTAGTCACTGTTGTGGATCCCGTCTCCCGGCTGTGAGATCAGACTGTCTGAGCTGAGGCCGGGGATGGAGCCCGGGCCTTTCCTGCTCTGTGTGCCTGCGTGTGCCTCAGTACACAAAGCAACTCAGTCCTTTGGCTCTCTGACTGGGGAGGGCCGAGGGCTCAAAGATGCTCTGTGAGCCCCGAGGGCAGGACAGACTGTACAGTTGGCCGACAGTGCCATGATGGAGAGATCTCTCGATCTCCTCCCTAATCCCCAACTAAAACAAACATTTGCCAAACAGAGTTTTTATTTAATGAAGCCCCTTTTAAACCAGAGTAACTATTACAGAATTTTGTATCGCGCCGCTAAATTGGCACTGCCGGGATCAGACGGTGATGTGGATGTATATCGCTCCATAGACCATGAAAGAAAGACCTTTCCTGACCTCAGGGCATCCCAAAGCCCATTATAGCCAATTCATGACTTGTTATTTGAAGTGTGGTCACTGTTGTGATGTAGGAAACGCAACAGCCAATTTGCACACAGCAAGCACACCACAAACAGCAATGTGATAATGACCAGATCATCTGTTTGTTTAGTGATGTTGGTTGAGGGCCAGATATTGGGCCCCGGAACACCGGGGAGAACTCCCCCCACGAGCTTCTTCCAAATAATAGCCGTGGGATCTTTTAACGCCCACCCGAGAGGGCAGAAGGAGTCTCGCTTTAACATCACATCCCGAAGGACGGCCCCTCTGACACTGCAGCACTCCCTCAGTACTGCCCCTCCGACAGTGCAGCACTCCCTCAGTACTGCCCCTCCGACAGTGCAGCGCTCCCTCAGTATTGCCCCTCCGATAGTGCAGCGCTCCCTCAGTACTGACCCTCCGACAGTGCGGCGCTCCCTCAGTACTGACCCTCCGACAGTGCAGCGCTCCCTCAGTACCGCCCCTCTGACAGTGCGGCGCTCCCTCAGTACTGCCCCTCCGCCAGTGCAGCGCTCCCTCAGTACCGCCCCTCCGACAGTGCAGCGAACCCTCAGTACTGCCCCTCCGACAGTGCAGCGCTCCCTCAGTACTGCCCCTCCGACAGTGCAGCGCTCCCTCAGTACTGCCCCTCCGACAGTGCGGCGCTCCCTCAGTACTGCCCCTCCGACAGTGCGGTGCTCCCTCAGTACTGCCCCTCCGACAGTGCAGTGCTCCCTCAGTACTGCCCCTCCGACAGTGCGGCGCTCTCTCAGTACTGCCCCTCCGACAGTGCAGCACTCCCTCAGTACTGCCCCTCCGACAGTGCAGTGTTCCCTCAGTACTGTCACTGGAGTATCGGGCTGGATTATGGGGCTCGAGTCTCTAGAGTGGGGCTCAAACCCGCGACCTTCCGACTCCGAGCGTGCGGTCGCTACCCACTGAGCCACGGCTCGAACCGAATGGCCAGAGAAAGCGGACCGGGCCAGATAAGGCGCGATCTACTCACCATGCCTCTCTTACTCGCAGGTCCCGATGGAAGACCTCCAGTCGGTGCCACTAATGAATAAGCTGAGGGAGCTGACCCGGGAGGGGCTCGAGGAGGTCCTGACCAGCCAGGAGAAGCAGGAAGACCTGGTGTTGGAGAGTGAGGAGGTGAGAGAGAGCGCGTGTGCTTTTAAAAAAAAAAGTGTTCTTGGGCAGGGCAATGCCTGGATTTCTCGCCCATCCCCTAGTTGCCCCTTGAGAAGGTAGTGGTGGGCCGCTGCCTTTCATATAAGAATTAGTCGTAGAGTCTTAGCAGCACTGAAGGAGGCCATTCGGCCCATCGAGTCCGTGCCGGCTCTCTGTAGACCAATCCAGTCAGTCCCATTCCCCCCGCTCTATCCCCGTAGCCCTGCAAGTTTATTTCCCTCAAGTGCCTATCCAGTCTCCCCTTGAAAACATTGAGTGTCTCCGCTTCCACCACTTCCGTCGGCAGCGAGTTCCAGGTCCTCACCACTCGCTGTGTAAAAAAGCTTTTCCTCACATCCCCCCTGTATCTCTTGCCCAAAACCTTAAATCTGTGTCCCCTAGTCCTTGTACCATCAACTAGTGGGAACAGCCTTTCCCCGTCTAGCCTATCCAAACCCGTCATAATCTTGTACACCTCTATCAAATCACCCCTCAACCTCCTTTGCTCCAATGAAAACAAACCCAGCTTCTCCAACCTGTCCTTGTAGCTAAGATCCCCCATCCCCGGAACCATTCTGGTAAATCTCCTCTGCACCCTCTCAAGGGCCTTCACATCCTTCCTAAAGTGTGGTGACCAGAACTGGATACAATACTCCAGTTGTGGTCTAACCAACGCTTTATAAAGGTTCAGCATAACTTCTCTACTTTTGTACTGAATACCTCTATGCTCAAGATCCCATATGCTTTGCTAACCACTCTCTCAATATGTCCTGCCACCTTCAGGGACCTATGCACATTAACTCCCAGGTCCCTCTGTCCTTGCACACTCTTTAAAACTGTGCCATTAAGTGTATATTGCCTCTCCCTGTTCCTTCTGCCAAAATGCATTACCTCACACTTCTCTGTATTAAATTCCATCTGCCACTTGTCTGCCCATTCTGCTAGCCTTTCTATGTCATGTTGCAGTCGATTGGTATCATCCTCACTGTTTGCCACACCCCCAAGTTTGGTGTCATCGGCAAATTTAGAAATTCTACTCTGTATTCCAATATCCAGGTCATTGCAGTGGCCCCAGCACTGACCCTTGGGGAACACCACTGTCTACCATCCTCCAGTCTGAAAAACAGCCATTTACCACAACTCGCTGTTTTCTGTCCTTAAGCCAATTCCTTATCCAAGCTGCCACTGACCCACCTATTCCATGAGGCCCAATTTTGTTAACCAGCCTTCTATGTGGTACTTTGTCAAACGCCTTCCGAAAATCCATGTAGACAACATCTATTGCATTCCCCTCATCAATACTATCTGTTACTTCATCAAAAAATTCAATTAGATTAGTTAAGCACGATCAGCCTTTTACAAATCGTGTTGGCGCTCCTTAATTAGCTTAAACCTCTCCAAGTGCCCGTTAATTTTTTTCCTTGATTATTGTTTCTAAAACTTTACCCACCACTGATGTTAAACTGAGCGGCCTGTGGTTACTAGGATTGTCCTTACACCCTAAGATAAAAAATCACGGGATTGGGGGTAATATTCTGGCATGGATAGAGGATTGGCTATCTAACAGAAGGCAGAGAGTTGGGATAAATGGTTCATTCTCAGACTGGCAACCAGTAACCAGTGGTGTTCCGCAGGGGTCAGTGCTGGGTCCCCAACTCTTTACAATCTATATTAACGATTTGGAGGAGGGGACCGAGTGTAACATATCAAAGTTTGCAGAGGATACTAAGATGGGAGGGAAAGTAGTGAGTGAGGAGGACATAAAAAATCTGCAAGGGGACATAGACAGGCTAAGTAAGTGGGCAGAGATTTGGCAGATGGAATACAATACTGGAAAGTGTGAGGTGATGCACTTTGGCAGGAAAAATAGTAGAGCAAGTATTTATCTTAATGGCAAGAAACTGGAAAGTAGTGAAGTACAAAGGGATCTGGGGGTCCTGGTGCACGAAACTCAAAAGGTTAGTATGCAATTGCAACAAGTGATTAAGAAGGCCAATGGAATGTTGGCTTTCATTGCTAAGGGGATAGAATATAAAAACAGGAAGGTATTGCTTCAGTTGTACAAGGTATTGGTGAGACCGCACCTGGAATACTGCATACAGTTTTGGTGTCCATACTTAAGAAAAGACATACTTGCTCTCGAGTCAGTACAAAGAAGGTTCACTCGGTTAATCCCAGGGATGAGGGGATGGACATCTGAGGAGAGGTTGGGTAGATTGGGACTATACTCATTGGAGTTCAGAAGAATGAGAGGCGTTCTTATTGAAACATATAAGATTGTGAAGGGGTTGGATCGGGTGGATGCGGGGAGGATGTTCCCGATGATGGGTGAAACTAGAACTAGGGGGCATAGTCTTAGAATAAGGGGCTGCTCTTTCAAAACTGAGATGAGAAGGAACTACTTCACTCAGAGGGTGGTAGGTCTGTGGAATATGCTGCCCCAAAAAGCTGTAGAAGCTACATCATTAGATAAATTTAAAACAGAAATAGACAGTTTCCTAGAAGTAAAGGGAATTAAGGGTTACGGGGAGCGGGCAGGAATTTGGACATGAGTCCAGGTTCGGATTGGTCATGGCCCTGTGGGTAGCGGAGCGGGCCCAGAGGCCGTGTAGCCTGATCCTGCTCCTATTTCGTGTGTCCAATTCTGTTAGGTTCAGGAGATGGTTCTGTGATAGTAGATTGGCGGTTAGGATCAGATCAGCCATGATCTTATTGAATGGCGGAGCAGGCTCGAGGGGCCAATTGGCCTACTCCTGCTCCTATTTCTTGAACAATGGTGTCACATTTGCCACTTTCCAATCCTCCGGCACCTCCCCCGCATCTAGGGAAGGTTGGAAAGTTATGGCAAGCCCTTCCGCTATCTCCTCCCCCAATTCCCTTAGTAACCTGGGATGCAAGCCATCTGGACCAGGCCACTTATCCACTCTAAGCATAACCAGCCTTTCCAGTACCCTCTGTCTATCCATTGCTTCTACCTTTTCCACTGCTACCGATATTTTGTCAGCATCCACCTCCTTAGTAAACACCGATACAAAGTACTCATTGAGCATTCCAGCCTTGCCCTGCGCCTCTAAGCAACTATCACCACCTTTGTCCCTAATAGGCCCCACCCCGCCACTTACTACCCGCTTACTGTTTACATGTCGGTAGAAGATTTTTGGGTTCCCTTTTATGTTAACCGCCATTCTACTCTCATACTACATAGATACATAGATACATAGAAGATAGGAGCAGGAGTAGGCCATCCGGCCCTTCGAACCTGCTCCGCCATTTAATGAGATCATGGCTGATCCTCCAATTCAGTATCCCGTCCCCGCCTTCTCTCCGTAACCCTTAACCCCTTTTGCCTGTAGAAATATATCTAATTCCCTCTTAAATATATTTAATGAGCTGGCGTACACTGCCCTCTGTGGCAATGAGTTCCACAGGTTCACCACCCTCTGAGTGAAGAAATTCCAATCTCCTGAGGGAGTGCTGCACTGTCGGAGGGACAGTACTGAGGGAGCGCCGCACTGTCGGAGGGGCAGTACTGAGGGAGTGCTGCACTGTCGGAGGGACAGTACTGAGGGAGCGCTGCACTGTCGGACGGGCAGTACTGAGGGAGCGCTACACTGTCGGAGGGGCAGTACTGAGGTAGTGCAGCACTGTCGGAGGGGCAGTACTGAGGGAGCGCTGCACTGTCGGAGGGGCAGTACTGAGGGAGCGCTGCACTGTCGGACGGGCAGTACTGAGGGAGCGCTACACTGTCGGAGGGGCAGTACTGAGGTAGTGCAGCACTGTCGGAGGGGCAGTACTGAGGCAGCGCTGCACTGTCGAAGGAGGCAGTACCGAGGGGGAGCGGCAGTACAGGGGGAGTGCTGCACTGTCGGAGGTACCGTCTCTCGGATGAGATGCTAAATCAAGGGCCCCTGTCTGCCCTCTCGGGTGGACGTAAAAGATCCCACGGCACAATTGGAGGAAGAGCGGGTGAGTTCTCCCCTGGGCCCAACATTTATCCCTCGACCAAGATCACTAAAACAGATAACCCTTTTGGGTCGGTCGGTGCCGAGGTGCGATAAAGGGCAGTTAGAAAGATTAACTGCAATCACCTGGCAGTGTTCTCTGACTATATATGCTGTGCCTATATGCATCTCTTCACTTCACCTGACGAAGGAGCAGCGCTCCGAAAGCTTGTGATTTCAAATAAAACTGTTGGACTATAACCTGGTGTTGTGCGACTTCTCACTTTTGTCCACCCCAGTCCAACACCGGCATCTCCACATCTTGAATATACTCAACGACTGAGCCTCCACAGCCCTCTGGGGCAGAGAATTCCAAAGATTCACCATCCTCTGAGTGAAGAAATTTCTCCTCATCTCAGTCCTAAATGGCCGACCC